>NQII01001878.1:82356-97412 GCA_002778355.1 Clitarchus hookeri
GACGATGGACCAGTGCAGGACCCCGGGAGGCGGTCTCAACACCACCGCGGACCTGCCTCGCTCTTCATTGCACACTAATTGACAACGCACACCTGCCCACTGCAGATACTTCAGTATGAACATCGCACCGACTGGCGTGCTCGCAGTAGTGTCCCCAGCGTCTTCCGTGAATAGCTGCGTCACAGTTAGTCTTCCGCTAATTTAAAGAGTTCACGTCGGCAGGGATGTTGTGTCCGATGGCCGTGTGTTGTCCAAGTGACACTACAACAACAGCAGAGCTGCGGCTTCTGTGCCAGACGCCATCACACTACCACGACTGTCTTTGAGTGTTATACAGAATGTTTCAGTAAGAGCGTGCAAAAAATGACACTGGGAATGGCGGCCGCATCACGGGAGCGTGTGGTCCAGATCAGCGAAAGGGGATGTGGGCGTAAACGTGTGGGCGACCCATGCAGTATGTGAAGTTCTCCTATCGTCCACAAGGTGGCTCTGTCGTCCCTACATTAACACAATACGTGCATGTATCAACGAAAGACGCAAAACTCGTGGGATAGCTGAACGGATGGGGCAGAACCTCGTACGCCGTTGTCATGCTTGCATTGAGGTCAGTGACCGTCACTTTGAGTAACTCTTGTGACCCACAAAATGATACGTTGAACAGAAGTTTCATCATCGTCGTGTATGGCTGATGTCGCCTGTAATCCTGTCCAGCAGGNGGGGATGCAGAACACTATGGTGGCGTAGCATACTGGTGAAAAATAGTTCCAACATCAGCCTCAAATAAAACGTCAGCGATCGCCTTTTTACGTATGTTAGCGTACAAGGGTCGTATTTCCTCAACTCGTTTGCCAAGTGCTAACCATAAGTACAGTAATGGTCGGTTGCTAAATCACTGGACGACTGGAATACTTCCATGGCATCATCCAGGATCACCGGTCCAAATATTCAACCCCTCTTTTTCTTTTTTGGGCAGACTTCCTTCGACTCTGCTGACCATCGGAGTTGGTCGGAATCTGGGGAGTAGTGTCATCTGAAGAGACAGCAGGTGCTTCATTTAAGGCGGTCGTCGGATCGTGTGTACCATGGTCACGCGACTCCTGAAACATTGAGGGGACAATATCATTAAGCCAATTGGAAGGAGCCATTATATATTTTATGTTTTATTATTAAAGTATTCCACGAGCTTTCCAAAACAAAGTGCAACATAACGAGTCTGTGATGATTGGATTTTGATCAAAATATGAACTAAACTTTAATGGGGTATAAGTCTAATTTAAAATCATTATCTCAAGAATTTATTTTCTGTGTTACTTCCCCAACGAAGTAAATAAAATGACATACCTAATTTTGACAGAAATGTGCATTTATGGGTAATTCGAAATACATTTTGATAAATGTTACCATCAACTGAAGAGCAGCGGCTACAAAAGGACAAAGAATTGGAAGATACATAGTCACTTCCTCATGCTATCGCTGCAATGGATGGGAAGTATGTCACCATTTAAACACCTTACCTCACTTGGACTGACTTCTATAACTATAGAGGTTTTATTTAGCATTGTGCTCTTTGGTTTGGTTGGTGCTAATTACAATGTCATGTATGCTGGTGTAGGATGCCGGGGACGAATCTCTGACGGTGTTGTTTTCAAAAATACTATACTGTACAGAAAGTTGGAGAGGCGCATTTGAAATATTCTGGAGTCTAGAGCATTGCGAATCCCATACAGGTACCATACATGATATTGGGCGACAAAGCATTCGCTGTAAATGATTACACAATGAAACCATTTTAAGGAAATCCAGTGGTAGGTTCACCTGAGTGTGAGTTGAATAATCGCCTTGCCAGGGCTCGCACCATATCTGAGAATGCTTTTGGAATATTGAGTGCTGTGTTTCGAGTGGTGTATCTACCGAGGAAACCTACGCTACTGCGGCCTGGCATAGTATCGCTAGCTGCCCTAGCAACTGTACATCTACAAAACTTCCTACACGCACGTTCTTGCCAAAGATACGACCCAAGGCACTTTTGATGTAGGAAGAGATGGAGATACGATTAATGGTAACTGGAGAAATGACCAGCCAATGCCATCGCTTTTGCCCATTCGAAACAATCCTCGCAGAACAACTGATCGTGCCAAGAATAGCCGTGCCCATTTTGCTCATCACTTTGTTTTGAATGAAGTACTGCCTTGGCAGAATAAACACTAAAATAAATTAAACTAAAATTGGAGTACGTTCAGAAAAGCCAAAGTCTCACTTTGTCTTTAAAATATATGCCTACTTATTTAACTTAGTATACAAGAAAAGCATTACCTCATTATCTATTTTTAAAAAAACATGTAACTACTTACCTGATCATTGTGTCTATGATTTCCCTCGGGTTGTCCTTGTCGGACAGAAAATCAAAATGTTTGTAAGCAAACCATTCAGATTCGTAGATATCGTCAGTCCCTGCAAAGAACCACCGTACGATTAATATGCACGTATTTATCCACAATATTCAATGTGTGTAGTAAGTAAACCAAGATACCTACTGAACATATTTAATGTACCCACCACTGAAACTTTTTTTGTTAATCATATGTATAATAAAAATGATTTCTGATCTGATGCAGTTATACGGCTCCTCTTCTCTCTTGACTTTTCGCTCCTGTACATCCCCACCAAAGTTTTAATTTTCAACTTCAGGGTTGAATTGGGGTTTGTAATATTGCGCTGTTTTCCCTCCACGCATCCTCCCTCTTACCGCGATTCTGGCAATGCTTTTCTTTTCATTCCACAACATTAGGAAGTTTTTAAACAAGTTTATAAATTGAAAACTTTGCTCCTGGTCCATGATGCACGAAACACTACTTATACTTTCACACAGAGCGCAGTAAAAGGTTGAGTCTTCCTTGATGACGGCCCACTCGAGAATCTGATGCGCGAAGCAAACTCGGGCCAAGTATACCTCTCCTTTAGACATATTTACGCCCATATCTCCTTCGCTGTCTTCGCGGACCACACATTCACAATCTCAAAAAGGTTCCGTGATGTACGCCTCTAGTGCTCTCCCGCCAATGCAGACACCTCCTGCTAACAACAGTAGACCAGATGCAAACAGCAAGGCTGGTGATGTACGCCTCTAGTGCTCTCCCACTAAGACCCTCGCACCCGTGGTTCAGCCGAGGTGCTTGCTACTGTCTGTGTCGCCACTCGCTGTGTCCACCCTCACTGTGTCCACCCTCACCTCACTGGGTGAGGAACCCTCAACGTCGTCTCCAGTATCTTTAACTATTTAAAAATCAACCATGAAAGGTATATGAAAATATTTAGTTATGTAGCTTTACGCTGTACGCTATATGCATACCGCTTTCTGGCAAACATGTTGATATAACTAATAATAGGAACTAGCACACTTTATCCGCAAGACAGAGTAGTGTAAAGTAATATTAAAAGGTCCACGGGACTCGTCCCCAATTTGTTGCTATAAGTCGCAGCACCATACGAGCAAAGTCCGATGTTTGAATGCTTATAGCGAAAAAATTGGGACAAGACCCCAGACCTTTTAATATTACTTTACATGACTCTGTCTTGCGAATAAAGTGTAGAAGGTTCTATTAACCTACTTAGTTTTATTTTTACTTGATAAGCCTCTGAACACGCGACTTCGGCAAGAGGTGAAGCAAACAATGAAGGAATTACATACAATCTTCCAGAAATTTTTCCTTTTTTCCCTGACTTTTCTTAGTTTCTATACATGTAGCAACCCTGATTATTATAACAGAAAATATCTCGTAGATGGAGGGGGAGGAGCGAGCAAGAGTAATCAACCAATGAGAAACATTGGCGACTGCCCGTCGTCTGCTGGACATGCTGCTGAAGAAACCTCCCGGAAATGTTCTTCAAATACATTTTTTAATACATTTTTGAAACTTTATAATTTTTATTTTTATAAATTTTTATTTTTGTTATACATTTTTAGTAATTTTTAGGATTTTTAAATTTGTTTGGTTAAAGATTACTGGTCTAGGGTCTGAGTCTTGGGTCAAGATGTTGAGTCAAGGGTCTTGAGTCAAGTGTGAAAGGTTTTTTTTTGGGAATTAATTGAATTTTTTTAGAAGGTCGAAGGTCAAGGTTATTGACATCTAGCATGTCTGACGAGATGGACACGGGTCGACCTGGCTAGGGCCGGTCGTGTAGGGAGATTAGTCGATCCACCTGCCATCGAACTCCGGGCCTCCTACATGTACATCTCTAAATAATTTTTTTAAGCAATTTTTTTATTCTATTTTTTAATACATTTGTTGGGATTTTATCATTTTTCTGCCATTTTTTGGGTTTAAGGTCATCCAAGGTCACCGGACACAGGGTGAAGGTCAAGGTCGAAGGTCACGGTTACAGGTTAAAAACGTGCCCGCCAAATCTTTCCAATGGATCGCTTTCGCAAAAAAAAAAAACTCGATCTTTGCAAATGCGGCNCCCCCCCCCCCCTTTTTTTGTTAAAGACTCATCGTCATTCTACTATCTGCGTTTCTGATGTACATAAACATATTACATTTAATGTCTTATTTTAAAAGAACGCGCGGATACATACTTTATTAGGATACATAACATTGCATGTGACATTTTAAGTAAAATAACTTCTACGTTAACTACGACATTAATATTTAGTTTTAGGTGCCTTGCTACAGGGGATGACTAAAAAGAAATCGGTCATTCATATTGAATGAGATTTACAACTATTGATGGAATAGATAAGGAAGTAAGTCTAGCTACTTGGAAAGCACTGCGACCATTACGCCATTGCACACCCCATGGAAGAAATGGAAGCAGCCTGAAGCTAGATCTAAATTGACTCGGTAGCATTGACGGCAAGCATGTCTGCACAAAATGTCAACCGAATACTCAGTAGTTACAATCTTGCCATAAACAGAGATTCTCTGTCGTGTTGCTTGCCGCGGTACACCCAGATCACAAGTTCATAATTATTCATGTTGGCAGCTACGAAAAAGATAAGTGATAGCACGATTTCCCAACTGTCTTCTACGTATGCCATGGTAGTCAACAATCAACCGAACATACCAGTAGCGAATCCACTACCAGGTAGAGAACCACCTGTGCCTCATCGGAGACGGGGATTCTAAACTGGAAACAAGTTTTACGAGACATTTCCCAACTGTTGTGACTGTTCGCGGTGAAAGAATCCGAAGATGTNTTCTAAACTGGAAACAAGTTTTACGAGACATTTCCCAACTGTTGTGACTGTTCGCGGTGAAAGAATCCGAAGATGTGACCAGAGACAGGGTAGTGCGAGAGTACATTCTGCACTTCGGTTCCAAACTGGAGGTCATTGTTAAGAACATTTGAAGTAACGTTACTATGGTTGATGTCGTTTACGCTATCTCAAAGTGTAAGGTGGACTTCTTGTAAATGACGACGCAGCCCTACTTCCTTCAAGAACTCCACAGGATTTCGGATCATTTCAACAAACAAACTGCAGCAGTAATCTGACAGCGCGTGCCCTTAGGGAACAGTTCATTGCGTTTTTTAACGATTGCACCAACTCAGTCACATAGCAGGTATACGTTACGTTACATATTATTTATTTAATTGACACACCATCTCCATTGCCCATTTCCTTTGTGACTTCTGCTGGCGATTTTTATAATCATTGTCACTCAGATCATACAACCCCGGTTTTTCTCTATCGATGTTTCTGTCTCGGAGGACATGGAGCCGGTCACGTGTTCTTAGTCTTTGCGGGAACAGAACTCGGGAACTCGTGCGTTCCCTTCGACTGCCGTCAGACTGCCTACTGTGCGCGTTATTTGCTGGACATCTGCAACGATCCATCTCTACCAGACGGCGACAAACTGAACTGGGAATACTTCCCTACAAGCAGTGAGACCCGTTTCTAGAACCTTGCGCGCGCAGTCAATAAGAAGCCCAGAAGGAAAAAATTCAAAGAAAAGTCACCCCATTTCGCTTCTCAATTCTTACTTTCTGCGGTTCAAAGACAACAAGGCCACACTGTATCGGCAAGAAAACAGGTCGTTTGGATGTCTGTGAAGCAATACGCAGGAGCACTCTAGCGGCACGGAATGGAATCACACGCGAATAAATACGCACTTTCTTTGCAGCATTGATAACGTCCGATAAATTTCGTATATATACACGAGCATTTAAGGTACATGTGCGAGGTACAAAAACAATGAACACAGTATGATTCCGTACGAGAATTTCGAGTTCCTCAAGAAAAACCTTACGCCCACGCCGATCATATCCAACACGTAATCTTCATTCGATATTTCGGCGATCCGACAGGTTGAAGTTGAGTACCCGCCCAGATACTCACAGAAGTCTGTGCTGGTTGGCTGTGATGGCGGTTGCGTGAGAATGTCGCTTCGTCAGTAAACAATACAAAGGAAGTAAAATGNGCTGTGATGGCGGTTGCGTGAGAATGTCGCTTCGTCAGTAAACAATACAAAGGAAGTAAAATGAGGAACCACTGTTGCAGAAACCACTGCGAAGAATGTCGTCGAGGAGCGAAGTCTGCTGGTCCCAATGCCTGCATGGAAGCGTGCACCGTCCGTGTGTCGTCGATGGGCACGTCACCTTACCCATTCCGTGTGCAACGGTGCGAGTGCTCTTTCCTCCACAACATTTAGTACTTTTCTTCCCAATTTGGTGTGCAGACATTCCTCGGGTGACCAGACTCACCTTGTGCCTTAAATGTGCCTGTTTCACGCCGTCTCTGAGTGACAGTTGTGAAGGTCTCGTGATGAGGTTGCCGCCGAGCTGGAAACCTCACATGGTACAATCGTATAGCAACTCGTGCATTACCTTTAACTTCACCGTAAAGCAGAACCACGTCTGTAATTACTGAGTTCGTATACTTTGCCCTGTCGACTTGTAGTAGAATGCATGCAACGTGCAGTGACGGGTGAGTTTTTGTTCTAGAGTCCTCTCCTCTGTTGAGGGTAACTACAGTACTCGTAATGGGAGTGGGAGGGGGGGAATCATGACACACACCACTAAGAAACCCCATTAGACGAAACAAGTTACAATTCAGTTCCGCCACAAACCACCTGTACGTAATGTCCACACACCACCACGATGCGGTGCGCGAACGGTCATTACTGGTTGCCTACCTGGAAGGCAGTAACACTTCTGGTGGCAACATGATAGGGGTGGGTTACATGTACACAACATTCCCTTTATTAATGATTACGGTTTAAATAATTAGTAACCATTACTTTGTTTCTGTCCCGTAGGCAGTTTCCTAAACATGACAGTAAATGAAAGATTTGTTTCCTCAAACTTTGGAAGCATCCACCGTTTGTGCTTTGTGACATGGACCATGGGTTGCCCATCTCAATATTTCTATTTCCACCTAAGGCATAACCTATCATAATTTATTGGTGTATTTTAGATACACGTTGTATATACAGTGGCTCACAATTATATTCGGCCACCGATGATTACCGCAGTTTCATGGCCGTATGTTACATTAGGAATGAAGATAAACATTAAACATGTTGCACAATCATTCTTGTGTGCTTTAAATGAAATGCAACAGTACCCGATCACTGAAATAAGCAGTGCAAGTTAGTGAAACACAATATTTTGTGCTCGCGTGCTGCATAAGTAGGTCACTTTAAAATTCGGCCAGTTGTGGTGGACGCGTGGCACAGGCACGATGCACATTTCGTTCGTACCTCGTGTCATTCTCTGCACGCTCTCTGCGCTGAGAGGTTGTATTGGGTAGCTCTGTTGGCTGCGTCAGTCAGGAAAATGGGACGTAGGGCAGGAATACAACGTTTGAACAGCGGCAGCTGGTCATTTTGCCTCATGTAAAGAAGAAATCAAAACGAGAAATTGAGGAGCAGTCGAGTCTGCCGAGGTTCACTGTCGGAGATCATAAGAAGGTTTCAGAAGGAAGACAGAATATATTCGATACCTCAAAAAGGATAGCCAAAGAAACTAAGCGAGAGAGAAGAACGTCTAGTAATCAGGAAAATAAAGAAAATCCGACAATTAGTGCTTGCAAACTGACCACGGAGGTACTCAATGAATGCGGAAAGAACGTCCATCCAGAAACTACACGACGAGTTATTAGAAGAGCTGGATATAATGGCAGGGTAGCTAGAAAAAAGCCTTTTATTAATGAGACGAATATAATAAAACGGCTTAAGTTCGCAAAAGACCACGCTGACAAAGANCTAGAAAAAAGCCTTTTATTAATGAGACGAATATAATAAAACGGCTTAAGTTCGCAAAAGACCACGCTGACAAAGATGAAAACTGATGGAATGATGTGATTTTTGCTGATGAGACGAAAATGAATGTTTTTGGTTCAGATGGCAGGGGCAGGGTAACGGTCTGGCGCAAGCCAAATGAGGAGCTAAAACCTGGGAACATACAACCTACTGTAAAACACGGTGGAGGTAGTATTATGATCTGGGGCTGTATGTCTACAGCAGGTGCTGGAGAGGCTGTATGTGTCGATGGAACAATGAAACAGGAAGACCATCTCAACACCCTGACAGCAAACCTACACAAGAGGGATGATAATCTGGGCATTAGGAACACGTTTAANAGACCATCTCAACACCCTGACAGCAAACCTACACAAGAGGGATGATAATCTGGGCATTAGGAACACGTTTAAGTTTTACTAAGATAATGACCCAACACAAGTCGTACATTGTCAAGAACTGGTTTTTGTATAACTGTCCCAACGTCATTACACACCTCAATCACACGACCTGAATCCCATAGAAAATCTGTGGGATGAACTCAAAAGAAGACTGAAGACTACAACAATTAGGTCCACAAAAGAATTAGAGAAATGGTTCAAGGAAGAATGGAGTAAGATTGGCTCCGAATGTACCAGGAAAATAATTGTTAATATGCCACAACTCATGCGAGAAGTAATTAAACAGAATGGCCATGCTACCAGGTACTAAAAGACTGTTTAGTTTGGAAAGAGGATTGTGTTTGTGTTTTAAAAATGATGGCCTAATATTAAAGTGGGGTACTTATGCAGCATGGGATCACAAAATCATATTTTTTGTTAAGTTGCATTGCTAATTTCCGTTATTGGCTTCCCCTACATTTCATTTAAAGCACACAAGAATGATTGTGCAATATTATTTATGTTTATCTTCATTTCTAATGTAACATAAGGCCATGAAAGTGCGATAATCGTAGGTGGACGAATATTAATGTGAGCAACTGTACATATATTGTCAAGATACTCACAGATTAATAAAGTCGTGTAGAGACCGTAATAACTCTGCGCATTCACCTTCCTGCCGTAACAAGCGGAAAAGGATGTCGGGAATTAACACGAGCTACGTCATCAGGGGAGGGGATACAGGCTTGCACCCCTCCCCCCTCCTCCCCCCTGCAATCTCCACAGTCTCTCACGCCTCCCCCAAGTTTCGTTCCACTCAACGGCTCGCGGGTGTACACATTCCAGACTGCAGGTACTGCTCGACCAACTAAAGTGAAAACTCGGAAACTCTGTGGGTTTATTCCAAGTTTGTCGGCAGGTCTGGATGCCGATCTCGACAGTCAGCGCTCTTCCGATCGGGAGAAAAATAAACCCAAATAGTTATTGTAAGTACACTATCGTTACTAGGCCTCACTCTCTCGGCAGTGCTCGGGTTTCTGACCGCCCCGCCACCCTCCCTGCTCCCCAATGTTCAGGCAGGCAACCTGACCACACGCTGTGCCTGCAATAATGTGCGACATTCGTGAATCTCAAGTGGCTAGTTAATGCAGAAGTGTCCACGCGTATTTATTATTTATGCATTGTCTTATATAGAACAAGTACTATTCCATTAATCGATACGTATCGTGCGATGTTCAGAGAGAAGTTTCTCGGACATGGCCACTTACTTCGTGTGGCTGAGGAAAATGGTTAATGTGCTGTAAACACAGATCGCCAGTTGAAAACATTACTCGTTTAAAGGAACAAACTGTTTTAGTATGAAAACGACTCTTAAAAGGCCAGATAATTAGTTTAGTAGTAGTCCCATCTAAAGGTCAATTANAACTGTTTTAGTATGAAAACGACTCTTAAAAGGCCAGATAATTAGTTTAGTAGTAGTCCCATCTAAAGGTCAATTAAAATTAATTTAACTGTAATGAACTTCAACGAAATGTATAGAAGGCGATGCGTAAAATGTCGTTTTAATAAATACAATGATGAAGTACAAAATGATGTACGCTTGCCTAGAACATTGTGGTAAGCCGAAACAAATCTTAAATAATAAAAAGGGTTTTAATATTTTTATTACAGGAACACAGGAATTCCCATTACCACTAGTGAAGCAAAATGCTTTGAACAAAAGAACTGTGAAGCGTATAAGTTTATTCATAAAATGACAGAAGCTGCCCATTTAGTTAGTTTGATTATTGCATGTAGGATTGGTTTCCTACATTATTACGAAAAGTAAGAAAACATTGGTCAGCCGAGCCCCGAACACGAAACATATTACTCTCTAGAATAAACCCCCCATCTTCATCCCTCTCCATCCCTCGCTCATTCGTACCGACACAGCGGCAGCAGACAGTTAGGACAAAACATGTGCAAACGGGTTACACGCTTACAGCGAAACCATGCAACACACACACACACCAGCAGAACCGGAGAAATTGTGTGAAGTAGAAGAGAAGATATGTTGCAGTTGTTCGTCTGTCGGTGGTAGGAATGCGTCATGTTGAGTGGGGAGATTTGGGCGACTCTCGACAACCAGGTCTTCAGAGCCGAGGAGGGGGAAATGAGTTGAGAACGGAGCAGTGTCGGATTGCAAGGGCGGGGGAAACGGGCGATCTCAGAGAAAACCCGCCGATCATGTTAGGGAATTAAACGCCCACACTGCGGGAGGTGATTCTTATGACAAATGAAGTGGAAAATATACAGGACAACATATACCTAANAATTAAACGCCCACACTGCGGGAGGTGATTCTTATGACAAATGAAGTGGAAAATATACAGGACAACATATACCTAAACGGAATATTAAAGGAGATACGAGCCTGTGAAAATTTGGTTTTAAAGACGTATTTTCGCCTAATGCCTTGTACAACGCCTATGAAGTCTGCAGCAGAAAGGTGACTCATACTTCCCATGTTGCAGAGACACGTGCGTGATGCTCAGTCTGTGCGCACTGTGCGTCTTGAGGAAGTGACGTCAGCACATCTACGGCATGCCCTCCACTAGTACACGCTCCATAGCGCGCCAAATGGGCGTGTCCCATTCAACCGTGTGGGACGTAACATCGCCGCAATCCCTACCGCTGGCAGAAACTACAAGGCATTCGGCGAAAATACGTTTCCAAAACCCACTTTTCAAATGCTCATCTCCCCTTTAATATTCTGTCTAGGTGTATGGTGTCCTGTATAGTTTCAACTTTATTTTTCATAAGGAATCACCTCCCGCAGTTTGGGTTTTNCTGTCTAGGTGTATGGTGTCCTGTATAGTTTCAACTTTATTTTTCATAAGGAATCACCTCCCGCAGTTTGGGTTTTTAATTTCCGAACAACTTGTATACGTGTCACACTCAAGGTGACTACAGCCACACTACACACAGTGGCTGGATAGAGTTGCAAGGGCGACATAAGTGTTGCCTGCTCCTTCAGGCGTTTCATCGCACCTTTTGACACTTCGTTTTCTGTTTTATAGAAAGTGGTTCGACTGCGAGTGTTTAGCTAAGGGCGGCCTTTTTCCCGATCTCACAACTGCTGGTTAGTAAACAATCAACAAAATAACATAGGAGTTACGGAATTTTACAACACATTACTCGAGCAACTCATATTTTATTTGTTAAGGGGGATGCGTTTACCAACGACACTTGAAGAGGTTTCAGGTTTTTTTTATCAACAAAACATATTCCATACAATTGTTGCGTAAGGGCGTTGGCCATGAAAAAAAATTGTTATTTTATATTTGTATCACATACTGTTCAAGTTTGAGACATTATCAGTAATTACTCTTTCCTCTCAGAAAAAAAAATTGGGCGTATCGTTTTCGCATAAATACATCTTACAATCACAATTTTACTGTTGTATAAATGTACAAATAGTGCAAACTAACCTACGCACAGAAATGAGATAATTCACACTGAAAGATGATTCCAAAAGCTACTTCAATACGTCTATAAATTAGTGCAAAGAAATTATTTCGCAATTTAAAAAAATTGCTGGAAATAAGGAATTTTTTTTTTTTTGCATATTTATGATTCATAACTGCCCTTGAATTTTTGTAAAATAACTTTTGCTAAGTATACCTTAAAATAAATTAAGAAAAAACCTTTCAGTTGCCCTTGTTTTATTTTGTGCAAATAGTTTGGTTTATTTTATTTGTACATTACAAGAACTGCAAAATTTTGACTAACAAGTCATTTTCCATTAACCATGGGATTTCCTGAGGCCAACGACGTTATTCTGGTTATTTTGGTGTATATTACGAAATGCTCGTTAACAACTGTTTATAATCTCCATTTTCGAGGGCTCATATCTCCCTTCATATTGATTGTTAAGCCAAAAGTGCTACCTATCCTTCCTACATATGTTTGCGCAAGGAATCGCCTCTTGACGTTTGTCGGTCGAATTCAGACTCTCTCTCTCTCTCTCTCTCTCTCTCTCTGTGTGTGTGTGTGTGTGTGTGTTTGTGTACATACACACGCAATATCGGTAAAAGTGTAATATAGTTGGACCTACATTCAATTAATGCACAACAGTCACTGCTAACTGAATCGAAGTAAAGCTGATCGTTAGGAACTATGATAGGTAAAACAATTTACTCATAATGAACTGGGCAGTACTTTGCGTACAAATAATTTAACATTAATCGCTTGCACACATATATGTTCAAGAAATTATACGATTATTCACGAGAGAAAAGTATAAAAACAACTTTATTGTAATACGAATATACGAGGAAATATTACACAGATGTTTGAACTAGCCCTTCGAAGACTGCTCGAAATCTCTTGCATAAATATTTAAATTTCTAACTTCATATCGTTGCAATTATTATTTGGGCAATTCTCCCATAACTTTAATTTTCTGTCCGTGGTCATTAATTATTTTCCTAATTTTTAGTTTAAATATCTGATCAGTTATTCTTTCTAAGTGACCTCTTACCATATGTATGCACTATAGTATTTGCCTAAAACCTAACCACATTTTAACACAGACATATTAAACACCTGTTTTGTCATTACTGTCCCAAACCATATTTTCCATCATACTGTTTGCTATTTAAGCTTACAAACTAAACCCGTGCCCGAATTCGTTGTTGGTAATTTAGGTTTTTGAAAATTACGGGCTTTAAAATTCCAACGACACTGTGCAGCGCTCCTATTGTTCTTTTAAGGAACTGCATTACTGAATGCTTCTTTTGTGGTTCCTTAGACAAAGAAAATAAAAAAGAAAATCACAAATGCTTTCTCTCTGAAAATTATAAAATCGTTTTATTTACTCGTTTCCGTAAGCAAAACCTCAATTTAAAAAATGATTTAAGAGTTTTTTTTAATAACAGTTCTAAATATGATTTCCATCGCAAAGAAAATGAGACGCACTTGAGATTCCATGGACGAAGCAGATGGTAAGTGAATTGTCATTCATGTCCCTTGTCAGCACAATCATTTCCCTATGCGAAGTAATGGGTTGGCTACACTGCTGTCATATGGTGAAGCAGCTATGTTTTTTTAAGTTAAACTAACAGCATGTGAATAATTATTAACTTTTGAGTTTGTTGCAAGTAATTGTTTGCATTTTAATCCTTGAGAGGAACTTTTTTTTGTCATTACTACCCTTGGCCTATTTAGTTATGTTTTGAATGTAAAAAAATTAGGGGAAAAAAATGTTTTTTTTAATACATTAGGTATTTATCAAATAAGCCAATAGCTAACCTCATAATTATGTAGCTGGGATTCGTCACTACTGTCCCTATATTTACAAAGCATGAAGACAGTAATGANAGATGATTCCAAAAGCTACTTCAATACGTCTATAAATTAGTGCAAAGAAATTATTTCGCAATTTAAAAAAATTGCTAGAAATAAGGAATTTTTTTTTTTTTTGCATATTTATGATTCATAACTGCCCTTGAATTAGGTATTTATCAAATAAGCCAATAGCTAACCTCATAATTATGTAGCTGGGATTCGTCACTACTGTCCCTATATTTACAAAGCATGAAGACAGTAATTACTAGTTTCAAGGACAGTATTGACTGCCCATTTTGAGTAGTCATCCCATTACGAAATGACGTAACATAAGTTTCAAATCAAACTTTACAAGTAATATTTGAAGAATCGTGATATACTGAAACTGGAATTAATGAGAGCATGTATAATTAATGACTCATAACTCAGTAACCAGTAGTTTCAAGTTTACTTAACCTCTGTGTATGTCTTTTGCTAGCATTAACCGCATTGCACTTTACTGTGAACTAAGGAATTTTCACTGGAATCAAAACTACAGTACAGCACCCCTCAAGGAAATTGTTGGAGAGGAGTTTTTAATTTGGGGCCAGTTTAATGTTGTATTTTTCATATTAGAATGTTAATATTTGTGATTCGGTGTTATATGACACAGCATCTTGATTAATCACAGGCATACGTGGGTTTAATGAATTACCCAACAATAACAAGTGGGCAACTAATCGTCACGGGTCGTCAAGATGTGGCCATTCTTGGCGGAGAACTTGACCTGCATACGGGAGTGGTAGGTCTGCTCTACTGTATCACATCATGGCGTGTATTCTGACAAAAAACACGAGATGCTAAAGATGTCACAATACTACCTGATCGCCAGGGAAAACTCGACATTTCAAGAAGGTCCACGGCACAGAAAATGCTGCATACAAAGATACTGTGTGCTAGCTGTGGTCCAGCGCACTTGTAAGGATTACAGTGCAGCAACGGAAACAGTTTCACAGGCGAATGTGGAGGCTTAACAATCAGAAGGATATCTTGAAAGTGAAAGGTTGTACATCAATGTCACCAGTAGCCGAACAGAACACGTGCGATAAATAAAAGGCCATTGTCTGTT
>NQII01001878.1:110824-174478 GCA_002778355.1 Clitarchus hookeri
AAACAGTCACCTCACAAACTTGTTCAATTTTTTAAAATATGTTGTACTTATTTTAAAGCTATGCCCCCAATATATTCGTGTTCTACGTTATTAGTAGAGTCGCAATATACCACTTTCTGGAGTTTTTTTTATTATTTTCAGAAAAGCCCCTAAACTAGAAAATTACCACAATAAACTTAAAAAAATACGCTATCTGTTATCCAAAAACAGCGGCTCAAACTTCGCAGTGACGCTGTATTCGCGCGATCTCTCGGATATTATGCGAGGTATTACCAGCCAGAAATGAACCTCTTTCCTGCGCGATATATAACGAATTTACAAACATATGCCAATAGTTATATTTTTCCACGAGCTCTGCATAGTTTTTAAAGCAACATATATTTCATGTACAACGATTTGGAGTACAAGTAATATATATTCGGCCGGTAATCATTCGTCTACGTAAATTATACGCCATATTGTTCTCTCGAAACCCATCTCCTTGTTTCCGTAGGAAGTGAGACACGCTGAATCGTTTTTAAGTAATTCTAACGTTATTCCACGTCACATATTTCCAACTCGAGTATATTAGCTATAACATCCAAAGTGTGATAATAGATACAACAGACCGTCTCGCAAATGTTAACCTAATTCACTATCTCGGACAAATTAAAAAAGAGTTTGCAAATATTTAATTATTTGCAACATTTTATATTTTTACTTTTATAACCTACTTAATTTTTTTAGACAGATGTCAGTCTTAAAGTATTTTAATATTTGTTTAGCATACAGTACAATGGCAAGTGGATTAGCTGACAGCGTGTTGATAAAAAATACAGCCCCGACTTGACGGACCAGCTGATGGCGGAAGGATACATAGTCACATGTAGTCAGACGTAAACAGTGGCGCTACTTTCGCAGACCTGTCAGAAAATGGCCATCTTATACAGTATGGACTTATAGCAAGAGAGAAACTCTTATACAAATACCAGAATTCTGGTACATCTCGCAACATTGGTGGAAATGAAGGACAGAGGTTATATGATAGCGGCGGAAGCAAGTCAAAGGATTGTTTTGAATCAATAGACAAGTATCCTTTCAAAGCGAGCGGCCTATCATAAAGGATGCCGCCGCACATGCAGATAAGCTTATTGCAGCTCGCGCCTCGCTGACACTGAGAAGCCCATATTTCTCCATTTATCACACAGGATTGTCGTTGTCATCATCACCATTACTTTTCCCAGAACGTTTTGGATTGTCGAGAACGTTCTATACGGCACCTACCTCAAGTATAAATACCACATGTGGTCCTCTGAGGGGAGAGTGATTAAGAGCAGAGAGTTTGGCGTCTCGTGCGACCTTAAGCGACAGTTGGGCAATTCCGGAGCGGCGAGGGACGACTGCAGTGATCTGCGAGAATGTGTCAATGAGCTTGTGTGCAGTGAAGAGTGGGACTGATCTGCGGGACTGTGGACTGGATGCGTCAAAGAAAAGACATTCAGGACGATGGAAATATACAAATTTTACTAAACGTGTGGAAATAATTGCAGCAGTTTAAGGGACATGCAGTCATTCCCTGAAGAGCAAATCTGTACATAAAGCTGAGAAGAATGAAGCTCTCTTCTGCAGTTGTAACTTGCTTTACAAAAAAAACAGTATTGTCCTTCGCCACATCACAATCGAAAGAACCAATATTCCGAAAGACAGGTCTTGAAACATGTCTTATGTTATAATAACTTGCTCGCCCCATGGCTCTGTGAATGTTAATTGGGATTCACAACGACTTGAAAACGCACTGCTCCAGAACAAGGCTCCAGAACGTACTACTGCGCGATCCGCGGCAGCGCTCAGTAAGACTAGGCGCTTGCAGCAACAGGACCTCAGCAATTACCCATAAGAGCGACGCTAAATTATCAAAGGAAGGACTTCCGGACAAAGTGATAAGAACATCCGGGAGCAGTGCTGCACGTTCCAACTTGCAACTGACGTTCAAGGTCAAACCTGTTTTCTGATGTGTTAAAGGGATCTGGGGTGGGGAAATAAAACTACTAATTACACCATACATTTTACTTAGCACAATACACATNGATGTGTTAAAGGGATCTGGGGTGGGGAAATAAAACTACTAATTACACCATACATTTTACTTAGCACAATACACATACTGTACATGACCTAATACATATATTCTCGGGTCTCAGCCGTGTTGCCAACACCAAAAATACAATGTAAATGTATTCATGTTTAAAAAAATATAAACTAGAAACAACAAAAATGTCTGTGCTCGATTTATAACTACGAGATGATTAGAAATATAGTTTCATTTTTAATATATAGCAAATTACACAATGACAATTTTCTAACTTCACTCGATAGTGGCACAGTTGCTGACNAGTTTCATTTTTAATATATAGCAAATTACACAATGACAATTTTCTAACTTCACTCGATAGTGGCACAGTTGCTGACCTGTCACACTTGATGCTTTGTAACTTGAAAGGTGTTATGATTTCAGAGATGAGATCGTTGATTTTCGATATGCTTTAACAGAAAGAAGTTTAAAATACAAAGGTGTTTGAAAAAATGAGGGTCGCCAGTCTTAAATACCTAATTTTAGAAAGGATTAGAAGTCAACCCCCGAAATACTGTATACCACTTTCCAATTGGATGAACAGTAGGAAAAAAACTCAAGACAAATGGGGTTACCTAAACAATGTTTACCTTGACGAAGATGGGTTCCTTAGATTGTCTCATCAGGGTAGCCAATATCTGAATTCATAGCTTTTTATTCGTGTTGTGCATTGACGAATGTTCTTATGTTGGCTAATAACTGCGACCTGTTTACATTTCGAAGCTCAAAATAAGAGCTTGACGTAATACATGAAAGGGTCGTGCCTCTACTTTACTTGCTCTGTAGTGCTGTTAACAGCTTGATAGATGGCAGGTGCATCTCGTCTGTGATACTTTAATGTGTCGCAACAATGTGTTTTTGGTGTCATAACACATTCTGTTACTGTTGCAGTATTATATTCAAAGTTTGAGAATTTGTGAATATTTTGAAAACAAAACTGCAAGATATCACAGTTTGTATTATTCAGTTTTTGATGTTNTGAAAACAAAACTGCAAGATATCACAGTTTGTATTATTCAGTTTTTGATGTTTATACACAGTGTTTTCCATGTTGTGTTACGTTTATTCTAAAAACAAAGTGAGTGAGCAGAATTTAAATTTTTTTAGGGAAGCAGCTAGGGTATCAAGACAGGCATGAAGGCTATTATGTAGAAATTCTTAGTTTTTGTGTCATNTTTTTTTAGGGAAGCAGCTAGGGTATCAAGACAGGCATGAAGGCTATTATGTAGAAATTCTTAGTTTTTGTGTCATAATTTCAGTTTCAGAGGTTTTACAACTAGCACATAAATAACTATGAAAATCAAGCACAAAAATATTAAACAACTCGTAAAATGTAAATTTTCTATAATCGTGCATTACTCTGAATCTGTAATTATGACACGAGAATGAAGAATTTCAGAAAAAGAGGTGAAGCTGAGACTTAAATCCAAAATNGAAGAATTTCAGAAAAAGAGGTGAAGCTGAGACTTAAATCCAAAATCTTGGCCCTCCACGACCACAACTTATTCAAATGCAAACCTATCATACCCAAAAGAGAAACTACACGTAATTTGATTAGAAAAATTCCATGAAGCCATTTGGTTAGGTTGATATGACAGGATACTATGATAAAACCACTGTTTTTTTTTGTTCTGACGATATATGAGCGACTACAGGTGTTGTCTGCCTAAAACATTTGGCTAGATGGAGATTTTTGGACATTCACTATTGCGATGCAGATGTCTGCCATAAAAAAACAGGACTGAGCACAAAAAAAATAGTTGAATAAGACAAGTAGCCTATGGACAAGAAAATAAATAAATGTATACAACAGTGGAAAATTCCAAGAGGGAATAGGGTCAAAAAACCGAACAGCAACTAATTACGAAAAATATATGTATATGTACACGACCAACAGATAACACATAGAAAACAACACGGGCTAGAAACCTTCTTGAAAAAGTTAGGACAACACTGACAAAATAAGTAGGAACAAAATGGGACAACACAGCAAAGAAACACACCCAAACACAGCAGTTTTACCAGACAGACAGAATGCAAGCCGGGAATGCCATAGTCAAGAATCTATATGCACAAAGCCAGAAAATTCCATGAAGGAATAGAGTAAAATAAAACAGGACGGCAAGCTAAATGCGGAAAACTAATATACTATGTACGTATACGAAAAAACTATATACGACCAACGGACGACACTGGCTAGTTATCTTCTTAAACAAAACAAAGAAACTTGCACAAACACAGTAGTTTTTCCAAAACCGACAGAATTCGACAATTCGGGAACTGCTATCTGATCCCGTCTTCAGGCAGCGACAAACAGGGTCCGAGAACACAAGTGAAACTGACAAGGAGGCCGGAAAAACACCGGTTCATATAGTTTTTTGACAATTTTTCTGCCGCAGCCAATGAAAGTCTAGCTGTCTTCTTACTGACTGTGCAGCTAAGAGTGGTTATGATTCGCTGGTGTAGTCTTGTATGGATTGTGTTTTTGCTGTAGTTTTGTGCTGCAAAGATATTTCTCTCTTAATAAATGGGATCCACATATTTCTTAACTCAATACTCTGTTGAGTTTGGGTCAAGAGCTCTGCCAGTTTCACGTATGTACATATGGCCACATTCGCAGGGATCTGATATACACAGTTGTGGGTTTGTAGCTTGCCTGTTGCTGGTTTCACCCTGGTAACTATACTTTTAATAATGGATTTTGACCAGAATGCTGTTCCTAGTCCATATTTGTTTCCCAAATGTCTTATTTTTTCAGAAAGACCAGGAACATAAGTGATAACTAGGGGGCTCCGCCTGGTTTCTCGATCTCTTTGGGATTGAGTAGTCTGATAGGTTTTATCTGCTGCTTTGAAGATGTTCGTTGGATAGCCATTAGCCTGGAGTTTTTTTTTATTTGATTGTGTCCATCCACAATAGATTTTTTGTTGGAGCAGAGAATCTCAGCTCGGTTAGCTAGCATACGAATTATGCCAGTTTTAGTGCTTTCTGGGTGGTTGGAGGCAAAATTAAGGTATTGGCCATGATGTGTCGGTTTCCTGTATACTGTTGTTGCAAGACTGCTGTTTTCTCTACTGACTACGACATCCAGCTAAGGTATGCTGCCATTTGTTTCTGCTTCATAGCTGAATTTTATTGATGGCCTCAGTGAGTCAAAGTTGGCAAATTCCTCCAGGGTTTCGGGTCCATGTAGCCCGACCAGACACGTGTCATCGACATAACAAAGCCAGACGTTAGGTGGACGACTGACTGCTTTTGCCGAGTGCCTCTGCTCAAAACTTTCCATGAATATGTTGGCCATGACTGGTGAGAATGCCATGCCATCAGTTTGTCCTTGATTGTTGTGCTGACACAGAGAGTACTCATTTCCATGGCGGATGGAATTGGTAGACTTGATCTGTCTTTTGAAGTTGGCTCAGCTTCCAACTTGGTCTTATAGTGAGTGTTTCGCCTACAGGAACATTGGTAAAGAGGCTCTGTACATCGAAACTCACTAGCTAGGATGTAGGCAATTGCTATTTCCAATGTTTTGGCCATGGAAGTGAAATGACCAGTCTTTGACAACAGTTGGTGTCTGGCCTGTGAGAGGTTCAACAATCTTTGTAGATATTTGTACAGTTTCTGACATGGAGAATTGCAGGAGCTGATGGTCGGTCGCACAGGCATGTCTGGTTTATGGATTTTTGGAAGACCACATCTGTGGGGTGGCTTGCTGCTACGTGGCGTGAGCTCTGTTCTTGTTATTTCTGGGACGTGACTTTGATGTTTTTTCACAATTTGGTATACACTGCGTTGAATGCTGGCTGTGGGATCTTTATCCAGTTGTATGTATTTGTCACTGGTGATGAGATCTATGATTTTGTTGTCGTAGTCTGCTTTGTCTAGGACGACAGTGGCAGGACCTTTATCTGCAGGGAGAATTACAATACCAGGATCAGATTTCAGTGTTTTGATGACCTTGAGCTCATCGGAAGAAAGGTTTGGTTTCGGTGGGCCAGCTCAGGTAATCGCTGTGTTCGCACAGTCCAATGAAATTCATCTTGTTTGGCAGCAGGAAGTTTGTATATCGCGCTCTCAACAGATGAAACTAAATCTAGTACAGGAATGTGTCATGGAGCAATGCTGAAGTTTACATCTTTTTTTAAGACACTCTCTTTGTAGGTCGAGTTATTTTGAAGATGCATTTGGATGACAAGATTAAAAAACATGTAGGGAACAAACTACACTTGCAAAATTAAATGAAAATGGTAATGTTGGGGCAGGTAAAAATAAGAAATCAGTTAGACGAAGTATGCAGAAGGTCAGTTAAATAAAACAATGAGCTAGTAGAAACAATAGATACATAATTTCTAGAATAATATAATTCAATAAATTTTTTGACTTTTTTGAGTTGAGTCTTGGGAATCATGTTGAAACAACTAAAAGCAAAAACCTGGTGGTGTCTTTGAAGTTAGATAGAGTTTGTTTCATTTTAAATAAAATATTTGTATAAATTAATTTCAACTTTGTGCCCTCCTTTAAAATTCTTCCTGAAGCCGCCACTGGTCTTCAGGAATCCAAGCCGAGAGCCACACATGATAGATCAGGACTGGGATAGGGGGGCATTAGTTCTGAAGTTAGTTTTAGTTCAGAAAAATCTTACAAAAAAAGTATAAAAATTTAAAAGCATAATCTAAAAAATTTCAAAAACCAAATAAAAACTTGAAGACATTCAAAAACAAAAGAAAAATTATTAAAAATTCTTAAATAATCCACAAAAATAATTCATTAAAGGCTGCAAAACAATTTTTTTTTAAGTTTTTAAGGTCAACTTACAATTATTTAATGACTAGCTGTGCCCGTGACTCCGCTCGCGTGGACTACACAATTATTGTTTAGGTTTTTTTTTAAAAATAAAGTTGAATTTTATTTAGTGTTAATTTTCTATATATTACAGCTCCATGCTCTCTTCCCCCCTTCCCCTACCCTTGTGCACAACTTACATTTTTCATTCCACTCACAAGTATTCCCAATTTTCAAGAAACAGTGAAATTTATGCAGTGTACTCGCCCTTTCAAAAATGACTCTGAGTTCGGAGCCCTACTGTCTGAAAACTATAATCGCACTGAATCTGATATTCCTCTGCAAAGAGCACTCAGTATGTGACAAAATGTCTTTATTCGAGTACGCAGTACAATGTTACTGAGCTTCCACAGCACTCGCAGTTCGGGGAACTACTGTCCCAAAACAAAATGCCTTTGCACTGAATCTAATGGATTTTAATACAATGGGTTTAATGCATCACAGAAGAGATTTGCACATGTATGCAAAATTTGAAAATAACATTAAGGGGAGTATGCATACCCAGTTTTTATTACATTGATTCTGGTTTTTTTCCAAAGGTATACACTAGGTTTTTAAGTGTACTCGTGGAAGTGTAATATAAAGAATAGCGGCTTTTTTGAAGGAGATAGAGTAGGCCCTCAAAAGTTATATAAATGGCCTGTTTCATATTTAGGACTGCGTAATGATAAAATAAGCAGAACGTCGAAAATAAAATAGATAATATACTAGGAGTTCGGCCGCTTTGTTTACGTCGGACGCCTTGATGTTTGTCCTGTAATGCTGTAGCAACGTAAAGAAATGTGAATCGGCCGTCCCCTTATTGGCTGTGGATGCGTAGACGTTACCGTAGGTTAGTTGCAGTTTAGATGTGATACAGTGCTGTTTATGGCAAGTGGAGTTGTGACGTCCAAATCCGACCGTGCAAAGACTTGTGATTTAAGAATGGAGAGTGCAAGTACGAGTGCTTCTGTGCACGACAGTCGTCTATGTGGCAGGTGTTACTTGGACGTTTGCCAGTTTGGTGAATTAATGTTGTTTTGGCCACTGTTGTTTGAGTTTATAGTAAATCATGGTGCAAGTCATGCACAACGGTAGTTGAATTGGCCAAGGACAGTAAATTTTTTCGCTGACAATGGTCAGATAGGAAACGTGTTGGTAAAAAATTTAGAAAGGTGCTTTACAACGACGAACGCGAGCGTATGCACCACTTTCTACTCGCAGCAGGAAAATAGTATCCGCCGCCTACCTAGGCGAGTTAATTTTTATATACTTCCGGTATGTTTTACTGTTACTTTATAACCCTAAAATCCTAGATTAGAATAAAATCCTATAATCCTAGGTTAGATTAAAAATGTAAAATAGTGATTCACTCATCATGGGGTTTAGGTTAGACAGGCACATATTACGAAATTTGGTGGAGAAATGTTAAATTGAGGTGTTTTTGTATTTTTTGTGGGTGTATTTTTAATGATTTTACCCCACAATTTCCCTGATCTTCATAGCCCTCCCCACTATCATTTTTGTGGTTTGTAAGCATAATACGTTAATGCCGCTAGTAAATTCGTTGTGTGTGTAATTAGTAGTCAAAGTATACTACTTTTCGGGATTTTTAACCCCAGAAAAGCTGCTATACTTTACATTTACCATTGAAATTAATGGGAGTATGCATACTAAGCTTTTATTACACTGATTCTGGTTATTTTTCTTTTTATAAGGTTGGTATACACTACGCTTTTAAGTGTAGTTGTGTAACAGAAAAATTTATATAAAAAAAAAAGGAAAGTGTGCATATACTCAAAGGTTGGTAGTTATTAAGTTTGAAGTGTGCTTATGAAGTGAATCTGAAAATCAAATCAAACTTGACTGCAGTAAAGACATCATATCCCAGGTGAGGGCAGAATGGTACTTTTAAGTTATTACGCATGCTGTAAGTATTATTTTGGAGCCTCCAATGTAGTTCAAAACAACTTTTCCAGACTGCTGTATCTTAAAACATACTAGCTGGGCAGGTCACATCTCATATTATATAATCAAGAGATGTTTCTGATAAACAGGCAAATAAATAATTGTGCCTAATTCCTGGGGTGACCACCTCCTGTATGTACACGCAGCACTACAAGAACACCGCACACCAGTTCAGAGCCCTGCGCGTAGCGGCGATAGCACACTTGTACCACATACCGGTGTAACACTTATTGCGGAACTATTTAATTACAGTCACTTATTCCTGGTGCACTCACACACACCCTTGTGATGACCTCGCATCAAGTTGGGTTAAGTTCGGTTACATATTTTTGCATATAATGTGGTTAAGTGTTAAGCGACACATATTTCACATGTAGTGCGTGAGCATGCGGGTCCAGTCAGCACAGAGGTGTAAGAGACTGTAACAAACCGTAAGTACACCGATACTTATCACAGCACTAAAGGGAATGCAAACACTTGTCCATTCTTAACCTGCAAGTCAGCGGTGCGCACGCAATGACACGAGCAGTCAACAAGGAAAAAAAAATAAACAAAAAGTCATAACACACATAGGTGGACGCTCGTGTTTCACTACACCGGCGTTCCTCATGTGTTTAACTTCTTTTACATTTTTACGTCAAAATACGAACACAGGACGCATATTCATCATTTCAAATTAATAACGGTGTAACCGAAGGTACACTGTTATTTCATATTTCCAAGTTTTAGTACCTACAACAGGCGCTGACAACTGTTACGTGTATTAATTGAGAATGGACTTACACTTCCAGTATCCTGTCGCCCTTGCGGATGCCAGCCTTCTCGGCGGCTCCGCCGTCCAGCACAGCGGAGACGTGCTGCAGAGGGGCGTACAGCTCGCCGTTTATGCTCCGCAGCTGGCCGCCTTCGCTCACTTGGCCTCGCACATTGAAACCGAATCCCGTCTCTGTTTTGCAGATCGTCACTACTCGAGGCCCTGAAGATAAGTTTTTTAATTCATCATTTTGTGGACTACAGTCAGACTCGCTGTCAGCCATGTTTACAATTTCCACCAAGCACCGACCTCAGCCTGGTTGACTTTTTTTTAAGTAGTTGAAATGGCCTACTTTTAAACTCACGGCCAACATCGACAATTTCAAACGACACAAAAACGAAATATGTTAGAATCGAATGTATATTTTACTCACGAAAACGGTTAAAACGGCACAAACACAAAATGATGTCGCTATCCCAACGCCAAGGTTAAAAAAAACCCAACCGTCACCGACGGTGGCTATAAAATTTATTCCAACTTGACAAACTCGCTGCTTGGTGGTCTGATAAGAGTCACAACAATACAAATATTAGGTACTCTAAGAAATAAGACTTAATTTCAAAGTACTAAATAAAACATGCATGGTATCCATATCAATATCTGAGGTACGTTTCAAAAATAATTGTGTATATACACATTCTTTCCAAATGAAGAATTACAATGGGTATGATTCTATTAAACAAAGAAATGTATAGCATACGTAGTGTAGTGCAACTATAAATACATTCGTCTCGAAGCAGTTAAATTTGCAGTTTTGAAAGAAACAATTGTTATACAGAAAACACTACCATTTTACTAAACAATTAATAACACAAATTTTTGTATATAGGATTCTATTACGACGAATTTTAAATAATCCTATTCATAACACTAGTCTCTATTTTTCAATAACATGTCGCAGGATTCGTGATCCCTACCTCCAAAATATCACCCAATAAATTTTAATTTGCTATTATGATTATTTAAACTTAAAAAAATTCCCGAAGTCACTATATCCGTAATGAACTCATGCTAGAATATAAACATAAGTATTTCCATCAAAGAAAGTGGCGCAGGATAGTGTCCTGTTACACGGATCGGGGCTACACATGGTCCGACAGGTTAAATTTAAAAACATTCCTTTATTTATCATTCCAAAGAGCAAATACACAGTAGAGAACTTATCAACAGCATAATGAATCAAATAAATAAAAATATATACGATAAATTAAAACAATAATATGTTAATCAGAAGCAAAACAGACATCCAACAAGTTACAAATAAATCATTAAAATACAAGGACAATACACAAGATTCATTCAACCTGTGTAACTACACCGGCAAGGAAAACTGCACCAAAATCGTTTCATTGAACCTGATATTACTTCAAACATTTTGACAGTGAGCATTTCATATGACCGGTGTAGCTAGAATTATGTAATTTGGTGCAGAAAAATTTACACCTCCTCCAGAGGAGGTCTACCTACTGTAGTGTAATTGAATGTGCGCAAAATTTGGTTGTGCATGCTTACGGATTTCCAAAGTAAGCTGAAAGTTGTTTCGATTCTTTACGATAACAGTCGAAGAATACTGGTAAATGATAATTGAGAATATTCGTCCATATCATTTAACGATAAATGACTAAAGCGACCATTAAGATATTACCATGGGGTATTACGAAATATAACCTCAACATTCTACAGTTTACGTATGATCACAAAATACATGCGCTGGGAATTGTAGGCAAATGGAAATACTTTTAAAATAAATGGCTTGCTTTTATATTGAGAAACACATCTCTCAAACTGAACTATGAATATGTACCATTCTGGATATATCTGTAGTAATAATAACAACAATAATAACCCACAATTGGACTACCATCTGGTGGCGAACTCGCTCACCTCTCCCCTACCCGACGAAACTCCTATTCTATTCCCTTCCTGAACTTTGCAACCCACTCACAGATACCAATTCCTCCCGCAACATATTCCACTCCCTAACAGACCTAACAAACAGACTGCCAACACCGCTCCATTTTCCTCCACACCCTCTGAAGCTCCTCGCAGTGGTTTCCTCTCCCTCTAAACACCCCCTTATTTATCTGGCAGCATAACCTTCCCCACCCTCGCTCCCCATTCACCACACAGACATCCTGACAACCCTTTTAACTTTCCTCCTGTGCTTCAACGAGATCCACCCCATTTATTCCATCATCACAGGTGGCCAATAGTTCGCTTCGGCCTCACCATCCTGCCCCTGTCTTCTTCACCTACCCATCTCCGATATTTCTGCACTTCTATGTGCCTTCTATAGCTCTCTCGCCTCCACCTCCACATATGGGCCCCATACTGCTGCCGCATATTCTAACATAGGCCATACCATTGTGCCTAATGCCTTCTCCTTCACCTCACCGCTGACTCCCTTCATAAACTTTCCTAACATACCCAAATCCTTTCGTCTACGTTTATTCTGCTGCTTCTTCTATCTCTTTTGTGCTTATAAACTTGATAAGGTGCAACATACAAAACTTCGCCACGATAACACCCCCATTAACCACCCTGTTGTCAATACAACTGTGTTTGCAATGGAACGACGATGCCCAAAATGCATTCGAAAAGACCAAACACAGATTTCAACCATGCCAATAACTGTCCCATTTAGACTCCCAGAGGCATTTATATCTGCATTCAGATGCCAGTCAAGAGGGGTTTAGCGGCATTCTATTTCTGTACGACGATGATGGGGAATGCAGAGACACATACAACAGTAATGCGACGTTAGTCCCACTCAAACACAACTACGACGTGAATGAGAGGGAATGCTTGGCTATCATAAGGGCACTAAAACACTACCACCAACAGCTAGAGTACCAACGATTTACTTCGAATACTTACAATCGGTGTTTAATGTGGCTGCATAACATGTGCACTGTCCACAGTAAACTCACACCGTGGTCCATGTTATTACAGGTGTATGATTTTGTGGTGGAACATGTTCCGGGCGAAGGAAACCAACTAGCCGGCACCCTTACCCGTGCGCCCTGTGCAACCGAAATATCATATGATGAAGATGAGTGGGAAGTTCTATTCTCCCCATAGTGTCAGCTGGTTGCCTGGCTACAGCACAACACAGTAGGCACGAGTATTGCCAATCAAGACCTAACAAGTGATGCAGTATACGAACGTGTAGTAGTAGCATAATAGCTATCCGCAGATGTCGTGCAGCCCCGAGCGCAGTGTGCCAGAGAACAGCTTTCCAACTGGTGTGCAGTCGATAACCATCTGGTGACCCAGCCCATATGGGTAGAGAGGAACTGACGAACATACGTGCCGGAGGAGGGACGAACTTACATCCTGGAACCCTCGCATGGCAGCCGCCTAGTGGGACATCTGGGAGCCTCGAAAACCAAGCTGAACATACTAGCCCACTATTTCTAACCAGGGCTCACCCGATAAGTGTAGGAATTTGTTCGTGTCTGCAAGACATGTAACCATCTGAAAACAGCCACACCGAACGCGCTATTCAACAGCAACACCGCGTACCAGAGAAACCCTTCGTGACCATTGCCTTGGACCCCACACCCCATAAAAAAACATATTTTTTCATTTGTGGGGACGAATTTGTCCACCAGGTGGTGCGAGGATTATGCCCTCCCGAGTTCATGCAATAAAAACATAGCGGAAGAATTTCTGAATGATTTATTCGTCTGCTGAGGTTACCCGAAGGTAATCATTTCTGACAACAGGCCGCTGTTCAGGGGAAAGCAAAGGCGGAACACTCCACTCTGGAACTAGAGACGTGTCATGAGTCAACATGTTCAACATCTATATATAATTATGAATGGGGAAATAAGTCAAAAGGATCCAATAAAACAAAGAAATATTGATGGAAATAAGAATGATTTTTGAACAACTATCTTTCTTTACACTACTCTCTTTCTTTTGTTAAGAATTTTTTACATTTTTTATTATTTTCTAATTTTCGGGATATATTGGGGCAGTTATGCTGATTTCCCAAGATTATATATCCAGGCAAAATAGTGTGGTCAAGTCTTCTAATTTGGCAGATGATGTTTTGCCATACATTATTTCGCGATAATTTTTTGTCTCATTATTCCACAAATACTTGTAGTATTTAACGGCTAATTCTCAGGTGTTGAATTGTTTAAATTTCAAATCATTTTACAAATGTTATGATTGTTGTTTTACCCGTTCTACAATTACAGTAGATATTTTTTGTACGTGTTACGAATTATAAAAATTGTTGTATATTGTCATGGGAATCGTTCAGAAATACATATTAATTATTGTAGATGTGTTTATTTCTAAAAAATATTACCACCTGTTTAAGGTTCCAATTTTCTTTGCTCTATAATATTTAGTGGACGGCCGAAAGTAAATGTTTTTTTTGGAAAACATGAATATGTGATTTTGACGGCGTGTGTGTGCATGATTTGAAAGGTTGGGTAGTGGAGAGTGGATGAAGTGATTAGTGTTATTTGTCCGTGACTTGCATTGGTGTGAAGGTCTAGCGAGATTCTACTGGCAGCTCTATCGAGTTTAAAGTTTTTAAAATTTAATACTTTAACAATGGCAGAAACAAATCTGTTCAGAAGAAAAGAAGTTAGTGAGAAATGTGAAGGTGGAAAAGCTACTTACTTTGTCATACATAACACAGTGTACAACGTCACCAAATTTTTAAACGAGGTACGTACCGCATACTTTATTTGGAATGAATTTCAGTTATTATCGAAAGGAGTGGAAGAGTAAAATTTTATTGTTGTATTAATTTGAGTACTTTTGGTTTTGCACGTGGGAAAATTTATTTTGTTTACTTCGTGGCCCTGTTCACCAGTTCAACCTCTTCCCTTACAAGTGATCTTTCAGCTTTTGACCTTTTGGCTTCCACTTGCTCACTGCGCAATCTTGTTTCACTACAACCATGATCACACTACGATCTCTTAGCAGTATACATATTCCTCAGATTAACTTAATCATTACAGATACCAAATAATAAATACTAACACTAATCCAAACAGAACGAGTTTTTATAGTGGCCACTTGACGGATGTAAATTTCTATGGAGTGAATATTTTGCATGGTGTTTACTTTTTACAAAACATAAAAAAAAAGAATAAAACATTGCGGTAATTATTCAGAATAGGGGTTTCTCCGAAAATAAAAGAAAAAATTACTGAAAGTGGTATGTTTCCACTCTACTAATTACACAACATAAATTTGCTAGGGGCATTAACGTATTACAATTACAAACCACAAGTATGATAGTGGGGAGGGCTATGAAGATTAGGGAAATTGCGAGGTAAAATCACTAAAAATACACCCACAAAAATACAAAAACACCTCAATTTAACATTTATCCATCCAATTTTCTAATATTTTCCCACCTAACTCAACTTAACCTAACCTCTTGATGAGCGGATCACTATTTTACAATTTTTAATCTAACCTATGACTGTAAGGTTTTAAACTAACCTAGGATTGTTGGGTTGGTAATTATCTAGTTTAGGGGCTTTTCTGAAAAACACAATAAAAATTTAAAATTATGATATATTTCTACTCTACTAATGATGCAGAACACGAATATACTAGGGGCATTAACGTCCGACTAATTTCGTAATATGTGCCCACCTAACCTAACAAAACCTAACCCCACGATGGGCGAATCACTATTTTACATTTTTAAACTAACATAGGATTGTAGGGTTTTACACTAACCTATGATGTTAGGGTTTTAAACTAACATAGGATGTTTGGGTTTTACACTAAAATACGAATGTAGGATTGCAGGGATTTAAAGGAACCGTAAAACACACCAAAAGAATGTAAATTGACTCACCTAGGTAGGGGGCTGGTATAATTCCTCTGACGTTAATAGACACAAACAAACATATTTCGCAAGTTTTTTTTAATATGTTCTACTTATTTTAACACTACGGCCGCTTCAATATCAACTAGGTAAGCTATGCTGAATTCATTAAAACAACTTTTGTTGGCATAAAACGTTTCGTTCATAAACGTAAACAAACTGTCAGAAACAGTTATCTCACAAACTTGTTCAATTTTTTTAAATTTGTTGCACTTATTTTAAAGCAATGCCCCTAGTATATTCGTGTTCTGCATCATTAGTAGAGTAGAAATATATCATAATTTTAAATTTTTATTGTGTTTTTCAGAAAAGCCCCTAAACTAGATAATTACCGTTGGGTTTTAAACTAACCTAGGGTTGTTGGGTTTTAAACTAACCTAGGGTTGTTGGGTTTTAAACTAACCTAGGATTGTTGGGTTTTACACTAACCTAGGATTGTTGGGTTTTACACTAACCTAGGATAGTAGAGTTTTACACTAACCTAGGATGTTTGGGTTTTATACTAACCTAGGATGTTTGGGTTTTACACTAACCTAGGATGTTTGGTTTTACACTAAACTACGAATGTAGGATTGTAGGAATTTAAAGGAACAGTAAAACACACCAAAATAAGGTAAATTGACTCACCTAGGTAGGAGGCTGGTATAATTCCTCTGACGTTAATAGATTTCGCAAGTTTTTTTAATATGCTCTACTTATTTTAACATTACGCCCTCTTGAATATGAACAAGGTAAGCTGTGCAGAACCCATTAATGCAACTTTTGTTGGTCTAGGACGTTTCTTTCAGAAACTTAAACAAACTCTATACTGCCCATCTGGCAGTTTTGTTCAATTTTTTAAAATACGCCCCTAGTATAATCGTGTTATACGTGATTAGTAGAGTAGAAATATATGATTTTGAATATTTTTTTTTAGTTTTTCAGAAAAGCCCTTAAACTTAATAATTACCATTTGTGTCATCTAGGAAAAATAAAGGGTTGTCAGGAAACTATTTACAAATTTTGATCTCTTTCTACAAAGATTACCTTCTGAAAACCTGTTAGAATTTTACAAGGGAGGAAAAATGTGTGGTGCCTAAGTGTGAGAAAATAAGTTATAGGCCCATTGAACATGTCAATAAGTTNAAATAAAGGGTTGTCAGGAAACTATTTACAAATTTTGATCTCTTTCTACAAAGATTACCTTCTGAAAACCTGTTACAAGGGAGGAAAAATGTGTGGTGCCTAAGTGTGAGAAAATAAGTTATAGGCCCATTGAACATGTCAATAAGTTNTTACAAGGGAGGAAAAATGTGTGGTGCCTAAGTGTGAGAAAATAAGTTATAGGCCCATTGAACATGTCAATAAGTTCCATGGAAAAATTGTTAAAGAGTCAGTCTTTTGTTAAGAAAAATTACATGATGAGCGAAGTTTTGTAACGTAGAGGATTACAAATGCATGGACAGGGAAGAGAAGTTTGCGCTGCCATTACAAGCTACAGCAACAAAAATTAGTTATTTTTTTTATGCTACATGCCACTATAAGTAAATTAAAATTATTGCGTATATATTTAATAGATATTGCTAATCTTTAGTCTTAAATTTTTTTTAACCATTAACGTAAAAGTTTATCAGTTCGTCAGCCCAATCAATTTCCCAATGTGCTTTATTGATTTCTCTTTCTAAAACATTCAAATTGTCCTCTTTATGTATTGAATTGTAATTTGTAATACAAGTCAGATTTCACGACGCATGTTATTGTGGGATGTACGCTTGTAGCAACATGGCTCGGTAAAGCTCGGCGATAGGCAGACACCGAGTGGCCAGAGAGTTCTCTGCCGGGTATAAGTGCCTTTCTCCGTTCCCAGTGCCTGTTGGTTTAAGATGGAGTCTACTCGGCCATCTGTGGGAAGATGAAATAAATAAAACAGTAGCTCAAGGTTTGGGTTGATGATCATTTAAACATGAAGAACATGTGTTATACATGCTTGGGTTACATAAACTTGAACGATGTCTGGTAGCGCTGAAGATAGCTCTGCTATTAGCATTCTTGTCACGAGGAGTTTCAGACAACAAGGAGACACGTTGAAACAGGATGGCAAGGTCATCAACATGCGTCACTCAGTGTCTACACAATCTGTTTAAAAAAAACTAGACTTGCTACACACTTGGAGCAAGAATGGCACAACTCGCTGGCAAGTCAGGTATACCTTCTCCAACTTAACCTTGCAACCCATGTCAATGAAGCACACAAAAGTGGTGATTGGTACTCGTGTTGCTCTCGGCAAGGCAGGCCGCTGCATCATTCGAGAAAACAAGACAAATGTGTTTCATGCAGTGCTTACTGTGGGCAAAATGTGTATTAAATTGACATTGTTTAAAATTAAATTTTAATTCCTTATTCTTGCCTATTGTAAGCAAATGTGAAAATAGAAATAAAAGAATGTGTTGCACACACACATGTTCTGCGTAAACACTTTAAAATCACTAATTGGTTTTCATTACCTAAAATGATCTGCAATATAAATTAACATGGAAATAAATGACAACATTTTAGCTGTCATTATCAGTAGTTTATTAATTTTGTTGTGCATAAACAAATATTGTAGAAAATAAAAGTATGTCTTCTTATACAAATGTAAAAGCCCTTGTATGCTCAGCCTGTCTCCACTTGGCCACGAGTGGCCCAGCCAATACTTGCACTGAGGACCGGCATTAACAATTGAAGAGTTGCTTTGGATAAGGGCGAATGTCCATTTTTCTTAATTTTACAGGGAAATATTATTTTGATAATCATGATACTGGTGTTAATGTTTAAATAATTACACTATACTGTATTACTCAGATTCCAGGTAATGTGTGTGTGCAGTATTGTTCATCAGTCATATTAAGTTGTGTACTTTCAAAATCTATTATTTAAAAATTTAAAAGAAGTGGACTTAAGCCCTTGTCCAGGAAATATATATGGATATGAGCCCATATCCAAATGAAGGTATAATTAAAAGAAATTTTTTAATATTTTGTGAACTATATAACTTCCAGTTCTTAAAAGAGACACAAGTGCGACTTCTACTACTTCAGTAATCATCACAATTTTATTTCAGGCTATGTTGCATGTTGTGTGTGTTTTATATACCACAAACTTAAACACATGTGAAAACTACATTACCCTTTTATGAGTGATGTGCTACTGAAATGAGTAAAACACATCTTGCCCAATATACCTAATTTATTAAAACATACATAACAAAGTGCATTTAGACAGCTTAGTAGAGTAGGNAACACATCTTGCCCAATATACCTAATTTATTAAAACATACATAACAAAGTGCATTTAGACAGCTTAGTAGAGTAGGAAATTATAGAATATTAACTGTCAAGAAACACACCGACTTGCTGAACAGACAAGCTTCACCCCTCAGTATTAATGAGCACACTGTCTCTCGCAACATTAGTACCTGTGCAATGCACTGTTTGCATCAAAGTCACGGTCCTCATGAACATACTCTGAACACTTATTAAACCCATAATGGATCAGAGGTATGCATTTCAGTAGCTTCCTCACGCCATCAAGTTTTGCTTTTGCAATTGGCCTCTTACTTCTGTACGTGCATGTGCGTGTAAATAACTAAGGATTGTGTCGGGGTCACCTAGTTGGCATGCTGCACAGCTAAAACATTGCATGCTAGTTCAGTACTTTGTGTGTAGAGGTGATTGATGCAATGTTGAGTACGCCAACCAACGTAATTCTTAACACTGCATTGATTCTGTGCTTCATTAGCTGAAGTGAACTGTCAGGCATCTGGGGCCTAGATAAACCCAGTCTCACAAGAGAATGAAGCTGCATGGGAAAGGATATGCATTTGTAAGGTCCTGTTCGTGTGACTGTCTTGTATAGTAGCTATTGATGGCAATTTTTTTTGTGGTTGCTCCAAAAGTTTTTTCTCACACAGGGAGAAGTGCATTTGGGGTAAGGTGACTGCTTTGTTAGAGAGTTGCTATTTGCCACAAAAAAATCTTTTGTATGTTGTGTGCAGAAAGGAAATACATTCTGGTTGTGTGTCGAAAACATTAAAGCAATATACATGTTTGTGTTACCTCTTCTTTGCATACTGTTACATTCCAAAATGGCTCACATTCGCCGACTTGATATCTGCTTGTTTCAAGTAGTTGCCATGTGCTCAGGATGCAAATAAATGCTGGATGGCATCGTGCCTGCACATTTAAAAGTAAAATTTAAACAGTATTATAAAGGTCATCCAAGCTGCAAAATGTCACTAACGATGCAGTGTTTACATAATACCATACTAAGGTTTTGTGCTTTTATGGAAAGAAGTCGGCCATCGCATTTGTTTCTTGCCTTTGTAATGATTACATTAAGTTTTGTGTGAAAACTTGATTTGAAAAGTTTATCAATCCTTAAAATTGTGAAAATCAGAGGGACAATCCCAAACTGTTGAGAGAGTTGCGAGCACTTTTGAAAGTTCTACATGGGATCTACTTTGCTGAACTTTGTATTGGTTTACCATATACAAAATAAACGTTGCAGTTGATTATTTATCAAGAATGCAGCATCATTAGTAAATTATTACCAATTTTAAAATTCTTATTATTTTGTATTTAAAACAAACACACATTAGTAATATAGAGTTCACAAATTTGTCACATTGTGTTTGTTAAAGTAAATATGGTTCAGCACAAGAATTTTTTTTTAAATGTTATAAAATATTCTGTTAACAACTGAACAAGCAGCTGTAGTTAAGGTATACAGGAACGGAATACACTGCAGACACACTAAACAAGGGCCATTCACAACTTATTGCTTTTGTTAAAAAAATATATTCTATATCAAGTTTTATTAGTGGACAAAATCNGGAACGGAATACACTGCAGACACACGAAACAAGGGCCATTCACAACTTATTGCTTTTGTTAAAAAAATATATTCTATATCAAGTTTTATTAGTGGACAAAATCATTAAAAGTAAGCGAGTGAAGAGATTTGAATGGCTCTTAATAACATTGGGGTCTTGAGAGCTGATGAGGGTGAGGTGAGCATGGAGCAGTATCGGAATGCAAGGGCGGGGTATGGGATATCCCAGAGAAAACCCACCAACCAGCATAAACATCTGGCACGATTACCATGCAAAAATCTGCGAGAAACCCCACCGGGAATCAAACCCAGTGGCCCCTAAAATTATAGAAGCATGTTGACATCAAAGGACTTTAAACGGAATTAAATGTTTTTAAAAATAAGTACTATAGTTAGGAATTGATTACTGGTACTTATTGTTGTGCATCTTCTCGAAATGTGATAACAATTTGTAATTTTAAGAATTTTGTAATAAAGAGAGCTACATTTTTTCAGTTTGAATGGTGATACATTGGAGATACCTGTTATACAACGCAAGTTGTGACCAAGTAGAAAGTCGATTATCCGAACTAATAGGGACCAAAGGTAATTCGGATAATCGAAAATCCAGATAACTGAAATATGTTAAAAATGAAGATAAAGGAATTTGTAAAACAAAATTTCTCACAACGTAAAATTTATTACACATGCATAGAAGATAGTAAGTTTATCCAAAACAGAAACTGTACATAAAATAAAAAAATTAAATCACTTAACAAGTAACCGCCCCCCTCCTGGACGTGTTTACTGTGAACAGCACGCGACAGGGCACATCACAAGAGCAGACGCGAGTGCTCGTCTCTCCTCCGTGGGTACGGGAAACACTCTGACGAGAGAGACTGGTGTATTTCTATTCTCTGTAAAGCGAGTCCGGATAACTGGTTGTGTTGTCCGTACAACTGACGTTCAGATAATAAATTTTCTACTGTATATGTATTTTTTAAAAATATAATCCAGTACTTTTGACACACATTTTTTTGTATGCAAGCATTTGTTATATAGGTTGTTCTTATAATTACGAAATATATGTATGACAACTTGGTGTGATGTGCATTTTGTCTCCAGCCATCATCCCTTCCAGAGCCACCAGCAAGCACTTCAGTCATTGGTAGGAGACAGTTACCTAGCAGGCTTTGGTATTTGTCAGTATTTCCTCCTCCCCGGCACCTCTCATTCTTTACATACAGCCATAGGTGACTACCTTTGTTTCCTACGGAGGGGGGGGTCATGTGTAACCACACCTGCATTGATGTTAGTGTTGTCGCACTCATTCTCTCTTATGTGTGTTGTATGTTTGTGCGTGAAGTAAAATGTAACACTTTCATAGGACAAAATGAGTTACAAATATTTAAGAACACAGCATTAAAGACAGTAAACATTACAAATGTTTCTAAAAAATCAAACATTCTGAACCAATATTAAAATAAAAAATACAAAACTTAAAAAAAATGTTATTAGAGAAGTACTGAGGCAATAAGATAACCGTACTTTATAGTTACTACGAACTGAAGTAGTGGCTGACCACCAGCGTGTGAGGGGAGTGGACATCCTGTTGGCTGACCATCAGAGGTGCGGACATAACCTCTCCTTGCCCTCCTGTACTCGGCAGCCATGCATCCTCTATGCAGACATCTCAAGTGGTGCTTTGCACGACGTACCGGCACTGTGCGGCCTGGCTCTTAACTGGAGGTTTGTTGTGTTTCTGCAGCATCCGGGCGGAGAGGAAGTGCTGATGGAGCAGATGGGACGGGACGCCACAGAGGCCTTCGAGGACGTCGGCCACTCCACAGATGCCCGTGATCTTATGAAGAAATATATTGTTGGGGAATTGGTGGAGGTAAGCGCTGTCTCTTGTGGTGTTTATATCATGTGTGGATATATTTAAAACTTTCGTGTTAAGAATAGTAACCATTAGATACATTACATATTGTAAAAAATACATTTCTAAATTAGCCCTATGAGTGTCTAGGGATAGTACAAGACATAAGGTAACTTCAGGTAATAACACTTGGCTGGAAGTGTGAGGCTTGTCATCCAAGATAGCTTAGAATTGTTGGGGAAAACAGGTTCATAATGTAGGTCGACCGTAGGGCTGCAATTCCTTACGTGGACAGCAATGAGGGATGTCTTGTCTAGCCATCAGATGCATTGTGGTGGCCTAAAGTGTAGATCGAGACCTGATAGAGAGGCATTATGGCGTGAGTAATTTAGTAAGCACAAAAACATACAGACATAACACAATCCTGCAGACATTAGCAAAATAGTTCACACTGTTTGTGTGAAAGAAGATACAACACCCAAGTACTACAGTGTCATCGCTGTGCGTCTAAATGTGCCCAATATTGGTGTTTGACAGGTTGAAAAGATATAGTGTAAAGGGTATTGACACAATAATATATAAGACATCCTTGAAGAAAGACAATTTCATTTATTCAGTGTGATCTTAAAAATAGATTTTTTTCTCTTTGAAAATATTTAATGCCTGGTCTGTTTTCTGTATGATCTAAGTATATATTATTTTTAATTATATAGTCTCTCTGCATTTCAGTGTCTTTAGGAAAACAAAATAATACAAAAAAAGGTTTTGTTAGAAAATTCAGTTCACAGTATCTTTAACTATCTTCAGTTTAGACAGTACACATTAAATTTTCTCGGGATGAAAGTCGTAGGGCTTGGCCACACTTTTTGATTATAGTTGTTGAGAAATATGGCCGGAGAAGTTTGAGTGGTGAAATGAATGGCAATGTATGTCAAGGAATGTTCAATACTTTGCGGGCATTCTTACAAGATGTCACACATTTATTTATTTTGTTTTTAATATTCTGGGCAACATTTATTACCTTTTCCGCATAAACAAAAACTGCCACTCATCTTGATGTGTTTTATCTTCCGCTAAAACACTTTATTTCCATGAATTAAACAACCATATAAGAGAGTTGCACCTTTTGTGTGCGCCGCTCTACGTTCGAAAAGACATTCTCTTGTTCCAAAGGCACAAAACAAAATCACACATTTAAACAATAGGATATAATACAGGGTAATTATAAGGTCCATGACACATTTCTAACATTTGCTACTCTTAAATGGTTCAGAAACATGAAATAACTCGCACACTACGTGAAAGAGACACAAAAAAAAATTTTTAACGTGGCGCCGGTAGGGGCGTCATCAACTGTAGTTGCCGTAATAGCTGCGAAACAGGCGGAGAAAGTGTTTTGTGTGCTATAATTTGCTCGTTGCCAATCGGTAGTGCGTGTGCAAGAAGCTTTCCGTGCGACGTACCACACGACACCACCAGTTTACAACAGCATAGTGAAGTAATGCAAGGAATTCGAGGATGATGGTTGTTTGTGCGATGCAAAACTTTTGGGCCGACCTGGCGTTTCGGAACAGACAGCAGACCGTGCGAGGGACGTGATGCAGCATATATTCAGAAAGTCAACCTACCTAGCTAGTGCGGAATCGAGCATCCCTCGGCCGACAGTGTGGAAAATCCTTTGTAAATGGGTAAGAGTGAAGCCGTACAAACTGCAGTTCCTGCAAGCCGTAAGTCACGATGACAAATTGCAGACTGCAGTGCAGAACCATCTGGAAGACGACGACTTCGCTAACAAATTGATCTTGAGTAACGAAGCAGCTTTCTAACTTTAAGGCAGAACACACGCATATGGAGAACAGAGAATCTCCGAAAGTCAACGTGTTCTGTGCCATTTCCAACATTTCTTTTTCGCTGAGAAAACTGTCAACGGTGTGACCTATCTCGACGCTGCAACTGGAAGCTGATACCAGGGATTTAATCTTCCAACAAGATGGCGTCCCTCCACATTTCTACAGTTTTGTACGGGGTTACCTGAACGGGACGTTGCCGCGTCGCTGGGTAGGTTGTATGGCGGCCGCTCACCAGGCGCTACTCACCGTACTCCATTACGTCAAAGATGAGGTTTATGTTCCACCTCTACCACAGAAGCTTGATGACTTGCGACACCGCATCACCGCAGTGGTTCTTACGATCCTCCTGATATGCTGGTCAGGTATGGCCAGAAGTTGACTAGAGATTAGATGTGGGAGGAAGGGTGGACACAGAACATTTATAAAGATTGCAAAAATAAATAAATAAAGTTTGTCTTTCACGTAGTGTGTCAGTTATTACACGTTTCTGAGCCATTTACATGTACTGATATTTTAAAATGTTTCAAGAACTTTATAATAATCCTGTATTACAACAAACCTTCAAATACATATTAAATAATATTCAAATACATTTGCAGTGTAGACTAATTCAAATAAGATATGTTGAAATATACAATAATAATATAACATTTGAAATAGTTCAGAAGTTTGCAATTTATGTAGAATGTAATATTTTTAAAAATTAAGTTGGGCCCCTTTTTTTTTACCTACAGTACATTAAAAATAATTACGACTCAAGAAATAAAAGAAAAGGAAAAGAAGAATATATTTACACAACAGAAGTATTTGCGAAATAGGGACTGTAATCACAAACATGCAACAATGTGAAATAGTAGAAATGATTTTTAATGATTCATTATAAATTATAGTGGCTTAATTAACCATTTGAGACAAAAGAAAATAGTATTGTCCTCGCTAAATTACTGCCAATAAATTTGAAATATGCAATTAATGTAAATAATACCACCTCCCTTACAATGCTTTCTTACATGGGAAATATAAATCACAAAAAAAAATCAAAGAGAGGAAGACAATAATAATGATGTGTTGCAGTTTAGCAGAGTTGAAACATATAGAGAGAGCATCATCGGTAATGTTTATGCAGTTCTAATTTAAATTTCTCTAGGTAAATTAGATATTAAAATGTTACTAGTCCTGTTGAAAAATTCAATTAAGTTAATTAATTAACAATTGGTAATTTTCAAATTATCTGTTGATGTGTAGATAATTATTTTGTTCAAAATAAATTTCAAATATACTGACCAGCTGTAGAGCACTCTCAACGGCCCCATAGCAGCAGCCATCTGATTATCTCAGCCTTCTTGAGAACAGGCCATGGAGCAAATTAGTTTTTCAGGCCAACTTTTCTTGTGTGAAAATAAAACATATAACCAATGTTTACAAAATGAATGCAACCTCGTTTTTTTATTTATTGTTGATATGTCCCAAGGAGCTGATAGCTCATTGTAGGGACTACAAAAAAAGGAATTCTTCTTAGTGCAAAAACTATCTAAATATGTACAACTTTTAACTTAGCTCATAAATAACATACTTGAAAATAAAATAATTTAACGATATTCTAAGGTTGCCTAATTCCTTAGCACAGTGTAAAATATTTGAAGAGTGAAGAGGTTGGCATTATGGAAAAACTGCTATAAAGTTGCAATTTTTAGGAACATTACATAACCCGGCTATGTAGTAGTAACTAATGTGCCTTTAAAGTTTATTACAGATTACATTTAGATTCTTATTGGCTTCTGTGCATAAAAAGACGGATATGTTTTGGGATGAGCTACTTTTCCTGAAATGTTGGTGCATCATTCTTAGATAGCATATATATTGCAGGTGTGAAAGTGGATTACACGTGTGTGCTCACACATTGACATTTGGCATGATGTGTATCTTGGATTTATTCCACTAGTCACGTGATGACGCAGAAGTTACGGGACTATGGCCCCGGGCAGGTGACGAGGCAAGGTGCAGCATCATGGTCTTGCATGACACTGCAGGTTTGATAACACAGTGAGATAGCAGTTACTGTATTTTTTATTGGCAGTAGGTGATTGAGATTAGGTATCTACTTTCTGGGGAATTCTTGTGTCTGTGAGGAGCGTATTCATTGCTGACTGCACCTTCCAAGAAGCCATTACTGTTACGTGGAGGGCATAGTCTAGATGGCTGGAGGATTAAGTATATTGTGCCACATATGTATTATCATTTCCCCAAACCCTGGCTGGCGCACACATCTCCTTACAGTCATAAATACTCTTGAAGGAAAATAGTTTTCGTTCTGCTTTTTCGTAAATTCATTAACAGGGCTTTTCAATCGCAAAATATAGTATTCTTGTCCTGGCTTGCAAGAAGGAAAATGAGATGGTGAACCACCATTGTCGAATGAAAAATTACTATGTACATAAAATTTGCCACCAGTTTAAATGTAAAAAATGTACAATGTGACTGAAATTATGAAATAGTAATTTTGTGTTTTGCTGTTATGGACAGTTATTTGAGAGATGTATTAGCAGGAAAGTGACCATTGCTCGTGAAGTTGTGCAACAGCGAGTAATAGTCGCAGTGTGTGGTCAAGTGTCTGCGGGGGAGCGAGCTGTGGGCGACACTATCTCCTTGTCTACTGGCTCAGCTGTTGAGGGAGACGAGTAATAGTCGCAGTGTGTGGTCAAGTGTCTGCGGGGGAGCGAGCTGTGGGCGACACTATCTCCTTGTCTACTGGCTCAGCTGTTGAGGGAGACGAGTAATAGTCGCAGTGTGTGGTCAAGTGTCTGCGGGGGAGCGAGCTGTGGGCGACACTATCTCCTTGTCTACTGGCTCAGCTGTTGAGGGAGACGAGTAATAGTCGCAGTGTGTGGTCAAGTGTCTGCGGGGGAGCGAGCTGTGGGCGACACTATCTCCTTGTCTACTGGCTCAGCTGTTGAGGGAGACGAGTAATAGTCGCAGTGTGTGGTCAAGTGTCTGCGGGGGAGCGAGCTGTGGGCGACACTATCTCCTTGTCTACTGGCTCAGCTGTTGAGGGAGACGAGTAATAGTCGCAGTGTGTGGTCAAGTGTCTGCGGGGGAGCGAGCTGTGGGCGACACTATCTCCTTGTCTACTGGCTCAGCTGTTGAGGGAGACGAGTAATAGTCGCAGTGTGTGGTCAAGTGTCTGCGGGGGAGCGAGCTGTGGGCGACACTATCTCCTTGTCTACTGGCTCAGCTGTTGAGGGAGACGAGTAATAGTCGCAGTGTGTGGTCAAGTGTCTGCGGGGGAGCGAGCTGTGGGCGACACTATCTCCTTGTCTACTGGCTCAGCTGTTGAGGGAGACGAGTAATAGTCGCAGTGTGTGGTCAAGTGTCTGCGGGGGAGCGAGCTGTGGGCGACACTATCTCCTTGTCTACTGGCTCAGCTGTCGAGGGAGACGAGTAATAGTCGCAGTGTGTGGTCAAGTGTCTGCGGGGGAGCGAGCTGTGGGCGACACTATCTCCTTGTCTACTGGCTCAGCTGTTGAGGGAGACGAGTAATAGTCGCAGTGTGTGGTCAAGTGTCTGCGGGGGAGCGAGCTGTGGGCGACACTATCTCCTTGTCTACTGGCTCAGCTGTTGAGGGAGACGAGTAATAGTCGCAGTGTGTGGTCAAGTGTCTGCGGGGGAGCGAGCTGTGGGCGACACTATCTCCTTGTCTACTGGCTCAGCTGTTGAGGGAGACGAGTAATAGTCGCAGTGTGTGGTCAAGTGTCTGCGGGGGAGCGAGCTGTGGGCGACACTATCTCCTTGTCTACTGGCTCAGCTGTTGAGGGAGACGAGTAATAGTCGCAGTGTGTGGTCAAGTGTCTGCGGGGGAGCGAGCTGTGGGCGACACTATCTCCTTGTCTACTGGCTCAGCTGTTGAGGGAGACGAGTAATAGTCGCAGTGTGTGGTCAAGTGTCTGCGGGGGAGCGAGCTGTGGGCGACACTATCTCCTTGTCTACTGGCTCAGCTGTTGAGGGAGACGAGTAATAGTCGCAGTGTGTGGTCAAGTGTCTGCGGGGGAGCGAGCTGTGGGCGACACTATCTCCTTGTCTACTGGCTCAGCTGTTGAGGGAGACGAGTAATAGTCGCAGTGTGTGGTCAAGTGTCTGCGGGGGAGCGAGCTGTGGGCGACACTATCTCCTTGTCTACTGGCTCAGCTGTTGAGGGAGACTATCAAGTACAACACACTTGCTTTAGTTTTAAACTTGTCTGTTTTTTCAGTGGAAATTTCACAAAGTTGTGCCCTAAAATTTTTGAATTAATATTAGTCATATTGGAAATAGTGAGTTTTTTTACCAGTTGTAATTTATTGTAAATTTTTTCAATCTTAATAGATTCTTTACATAAAGGGCTAACAAATGTGCGATATTTGAAAAGAGGACGTGTTGAAGTAACTAGCATTAAAAAAAGGACATCTACAAGAAAATGGCGCAAAGAAAGAGGACACACACACACACACACTCACTCACACTCTCACACTCACACTCACTCACACTCTCACACTCACATTCTCACTCACACTCACACACTCACTCTCTCACACACTCACTCTCTCACACACTCACTCTCTCACACACTCACTCTCTCACACACTCACTCTCTCACACACTCTCTCTCTCACACACTCACTCTCACACACTCTCACTCTCTCACACACACTCTGTCTCTCACACACTCACTCTCTCACACTCTCACTCACTCTCTCACACTCTCACTCACTCTCTCACACTCTCACTCACTCTCTCACACTCTCACTCACTCTCTCACACTCTCACTCACTCTCTCACACTCTCACTCACTCTCTCACACTCTCACTCACTCTCTCACACTCTCACTCACTCTCTCACACTCTCACTCACTCTCTCACACTCTCACTCACTCTCTCACACTCTCACTCACTCTCTCACACTCTCACTCACTCTCTCACACTCTCACACACTCACTCTCTCACACTCACTCTCTCTCACACTCTCACTCTCACACTCAACTCTCTCTCACACACACACACTCTCACACACACTCTCACACACACTCCCTCATACACTCACACACTCACACTCTCTCTCACACACACACACACTTTTACAATGGAAAAATACAAAATTAGTTTATTATTTTGCAGTTTAGTTAAAAATATATTACACTCAAAATTGTATCGCAAATTTGGTTCCATGTAGCTGCTAAGTAAGACGTGTTCACACAAAACACAGTTGTACGTAAGCACGGGCGCAATGTTTATAATTGACAGTTAACATCTCCCACTGCTCAGGCTCAATTTGATTGTATTTCTTTGATGATTGTATTCATTCTAACAGGTTTCTATTTCCTAACAAATAATGGTAACATTTTGAATACATTAGGCACTTCTCAACTTAGACACAAAGAAAAAGCCAGGAAAAATATGAGTGTTGATAAAGAATAAAGAATCATGTAATAATTTCCAAAAGTTGGCTCTTTTGCAGGAAGTTTATTGGCACAGTTACTAAATATTTGACACACAAAAAACTCGCAACAGTAAAACTTAGCTGCTTTACGTATTGCAAGAGAGGACATGTCCTTGTAAAAGACGTGTGGTAAGCCTGCCGACACGGTAACTGCACAAGTTAGCAACATGTGTGCCTGTAGTTTGGTTTTCTTAACAACTCAGATTTGTAATTCTGTGGAATGCACTGTTCTCTCAGGGTAAGTATTACATACATGTAATGTATGTTTAAGGTATTACCACTTTGAGAGTAGTTAGTGTCTTCCACCTGCGGGTAGTTCACTTCATCTTTATTTTATGTGCGAGTTCCTTGTAAACTGTAGAAATAACACAAGGCAACCTTCTTCATAAAGTTAGACATCCAGGTTTTGTATACAAACCATAGCCTATGTGTTTCAAATCAAAACTACCTCTCTTCATGGGACTGCCAGGAAAATGTTAAGTTTGTGCCAAGCATTGGAAAAACTTTTCAAAAATTTGTTACACGATATAAAGGTAAAAATGATTTACCGCTATTATCCTCTAGTTATCTTTTGTCTAAGAATATAACAATATAGGATATTTAGAAAATATTATGTGCATGTAAAATACATGATGAGTATAAAAGAATACCCCAACTTTGAAGGTCTATAATATCAAAACTAAACACCCTACAACCTTGATTGACCAATCAAATGAACCATGGAACTGTAAAGTTTGTTTACCATACATTCATAAGTGTTCAATGTGACCACCATGAACAGCCCGAACAACATCTACGCGATAATCAAACTCGTTCCATGCTCTTGTCAGCATGTCCGGTGTTACGGTTTGGATGGCATTTGTAACTCTCAGTTTGAGGTGGTGAAGGTGAAGCGAACTCTCATTCGACACGTCAATGTGAAGGGGATGTAGACAATGCCTTCATGTCTAAGCTGGTTTTTAGCGATGAAGCAACGTTCCGTACAAATGGTAAGGTGAATCGGCACAACGTGCGGATATGGGGTCAGGAACCTCCACACGAAACCACCGAACACGAGTACACTTCCCCCAAAGTGAACGTGTTTTGCGCTGTGTCCAAAGACACTGTTTTCAGCCTTTTTTTTTTTCACGAGCCCATTGTTACTAGAATCCCTTATTTGGACATGCTTATAGAGTGGTTGTTTCCTCAGTTAGAAGAGGCGGCGGGGAACTTCATTTTCCAGCAGGATGGTGCGCCACCCCATTGGCACCTAGGTGTTTGCGGATAACTGAACTAGATGTTGCCGCAACGCTGGATTGGTCGAGGAGCAGCTGGTGACCAGGCTCTTCATCACTGGCTCCTAAGAAACTCGAATCTTACCCCGTGCAATTTTTTTCTGTGGGGGTTCATAAAGGATTAAGTGTTTCATCCACCATTGCCGGCTAACATTGACGGCCTCAAAACTATAATTAGGGACGCCATCCAAACTGTAACACCGGACATGCTGACAAGAGCGCGGAACGAGTTTGATTGTCGCGTAGATGTCGTTCGGGCCGCTCGTGGTGGTCACATTGAATATTTATGAATGTATGGTAAACAAACATCACGGTTCCACGGTTCATTTGATTGGTCAACCAAGGTTGTAGGTTGTTTGGTTTTGATATTATAGACCTTCATAGTTGGGGTATTCTTTTATATGCATTGTGTATAAGAAGTGAGGTAGAAGCATGCAGTGATGTAGAGAGAGCTGCTAGTGAGTTGGAGGTGTCAAGGTGGGCGTGTTGTTTGCAGGAGGAGAGGACGAAGACAGAAGACAAGGTGAACACTGGCTGGCAGATCGACAAGGAGGAGGAGAAGTCAAGGTAATTCACGTACTTCACTGAACATGTATTGCGGCTTGAAGCAGGGCAACTGGAACCTGTCAAAGAGAAACCAGGCAGATTAAGCTTGCCAAGTTATTTATCAGTCTTTTTCATTTTGCTGTGGCATTACAGGCAACAGAATGTATTCTGTTGTGACTGATGTTAGTAAATATATATTTACTTTTAACCCATAACTGAGGCTACTTTAAAAAAAGTGGATCTACAAAAACTAGAATGTTCATCTAAATAAATGTTATTGTTAAAGGCAATACAAGTAATGGGGAAAGTAAATTTTTTTGCACATAAATTAACTAAAAATTGTTTTGCATAAATGTGTTTTTGATCTGCAAAGTCTGGAATTCTTTGGCAGTTTCGAAATGACCTGCAACTAGACAGCTTGCGTACAGGTTGGCAGTTAGGGAATAGCTGTACAATTAGGGTGCTTTTGGAGCTGGGTTGCTGTGCATATCCAGGTTGAAGGCTTGTTGCAGGAAGTTTCGCAACTGTAAACTGCTTGGGTGCTCGTAATCTTCTTGCAAATAGTGTTTCACGACTGGAGTGGCAAAACTGTCTGGAGAGTTCACTTCGTCTTGCAACAGTTTTAGAAAATGTCGTCAGTCAGATTTTTAAGTGACTTATAAAATCTTTAGGAGAAAATGGTTTTTGCAATAAATGTCACACTAGTGAAAAATTTGATAGAAAATGGTATTATGGTATGGTGTGCGCATGATACCAGTGTAGGAATCTCGCCAAGTGTTTTGTGTGCCTACGGTTTCCTCTTCAAGGAATTGGTAAGGAATGTGAGGTACATTTATACCAAATTCACGTGTATCATCTTCATTTATATGTAGGCAAAGGAATTTTTCTGTATTTTCAAGTGACTCAAAGTGGGAAATCAGTGTTTCAGAGACTAAATATCATTGTTTTCAAACCAATTAAAACAAATATTTTGTAAGAGTTTAAATAATTGTTAATAAATTTAAATGTTTTTGATATTGTCGAAGTATACTCTGTTTCACAGTAAAGTGAGCACTTAGATCCTAGTTACATTTTCCTTATAGCAATTTTTTATCCTATAACCACAGTTTTAAATAAATTTGGCCATATAAGTAATTAACACAGTGTGTATATTCCACTGCACTCGGAAGTTAATGTCTAAGGCTACAATTAAATATATTTATAGACTATTATTCCAAATGAGAGGGCTTTCAAACGTGCTCTCTTTAGCTTGGATAGTCTGTAGTCAGATAATTTATTAAAGCAGTTTGTGTTTTCAATTCAATAAACTATTAAACAAACAGGAAACACGTAGCAAATAGTATCAATATCGTTAAGTTTGCAAGAAAATCGTTACGTATAGTTCAGATCAAACGTCCTGGTTTAGCTCTGAAAATAAATCTCGCTGAACAGTTCTACATTCTCTTGTTTTGAAGCAGTGACTTTGGTCTGCAATGATGTTACAAATGGAGATAAACCTTTTGCATTTGGCACAGCCATGCGGTTGTAAGGCAGCATCTGCTAAGTCAGAATGATTCACCGAGACAATCACGAGTAAAACAGCTTCCACAGTTTCTTTTTAATTTAACTTTTTTCCCCACTGAAACCTAAAGTTCCTTGCACTCTTGAAGCAAAATGCTTTCATTGAGTTGAAGGAACAGAAACACATTCTGTAATTGTTTGCTGAGTTGAGGGGATGTGCTCATCAGCAACATGTTGATCAAAGTAATGGGAAAGATCACCAGCCTTTAATGACAGGAGCTTTGTTGAGGCATGTAATGCTGCTCTCATAAAGTTTATTTGATTTTACTTTTGAAGAAGGCTTTTTCACAAAGTTTCAAGCTGTCGTTTGTTTCCTGTTCAAAGTTCCCACTTATAGCAAGCTGAAGACTTGCTTTATTTTCTGGAGTTCACCAGCGAGTGCGTGATTACAAGACTCAGACGACCTTGATAAGTTCTCCTGCAGCTTCACAATGGTCGTAGACGTAAATTGCCTGAATTTGCACATTGTTTATGTCTTTACCTGATGCACTGCTGAAGTATTCAATTTCAGTATTGTTCACAGAAGAAATTGCATTGCTTTTCCTAAACTCTACAACGCCATCAAGGTAATCAGCGATCTAGAAGATAGATCCGTACCAAGACGACCATCTCGTTAACACCGACCAGGGAAAGAGGGAACAAACATCTTTACTTGGGTACCTTTCATAGAGGAGTTGTCTAACAGATGCTTTCTCTTGTGTGTTCACAATGCAAACCTGAACTTTGAAATGCCCTGAGCCAAGTTCATTGACTATTAAGTTTAGTTAATGAAAACAATGGAAACGAGGGCAAATATATTGTCAAAGTCTAATAGTATTTCTTGAGGGAACCCATAATAACCATAGAAAATGTTTTGCGTTAGCTTTTTTCGAAAGTACGGACATCACTGACGACTTCAGGCAAGCAGCAGACGGCAAGAGGGCGACAGACAGAAGATCCAGGGGCTTGTTAATTTTTTGTATGGTTTTGTTTTTAAAGCTCTCGAAACTAATAAAATATTTGAATGAGGCAATTTCATATTCCAAGTGATATTTCGTTATAGGTGGTTCACGATAAAGTGAACACTCTTAAAATCAACCTATGAACAAAATCACTGCCCGTAACTGCATATACATACGTAAGAAAATACCACAGTAAATAGTTCCATGGTTTAACGTCTTAATAGTCGTAATGTTAAAAATGTTTGTCATCTTGTACCGTTGTGATTTGTGTGTTTGTGAACTGAGAGGGCGGTTTGATGTAATTTGTGTTGGAAAATAAATTCTTTATTCAAAATTCTGTTAGTGGTATGTGCGAGAGAGAGTGCTGGTTATCTGCCACTTCTTAGTCCGCTAACGTAACAACTCTGCATACCATGGGTGGCTGGCTACCAATGAGAATAGACATTTCGTTAGGTATAAATAATTAAGTATTTTATTCTGCCAAAGAAAATTAAAACTTTGTTTACTGCAAAGCTGAAAATAATCTTGAGTAGGTTGGTATTACCGAAATAAAATGTTGTGTCTTAATTCCTTCAGTGTACCGCCATCCTTATAAAATTTAATAAAGGCAAATAAAAAATGAATTGATGGTGCTGCTGCTGTGGAACATCAATAAGTTACGTAGAGAAAGGGAATGTAGAGTCCTCGTTGTCGAGTCCTCGTTGCAAATTAAACTTTCTCACTTAACTAACTTGACTGTAAATTTAATGGGTTTCAAAACGTTCTGAAATCAAAATAACCATAAGAAAATAAAAAGAATAAAAGAAAGTTAATTAAACAAAGAAACTAACTGGAAAAGTGTTAATTACAGGTCCACAAATAATAAAAATATGTTAGGAAGAAAATATTGAATTAAATATCAATATTTTCAGTTTTAAGTCAAAATTTAATTAAGCTCATAGAATCATTAATAAAAATGGATGGTGTATAAATATAATTTAAATGTGCATGAAGGCCGAGGAGGAGGAATGTTCCTCTCTCTGTCTGCATGTCTTGTAAGAGCGAGAACAGTCCTGACGTGCGAAAGGAAGTACCACCTTGTCTTCATACAAATGTCTTGCAACAGCGCACTTAGGTAATAAAATAAAAGTATGAACACAGGTTTTATTAAATGACAGGAGCTACCTACCCATGGCTCGCCACTCCATCCCCATGCAGCCTCGTCACATCATTTTCACATTTTGTGACGGGATTAACACAAATTGATTAATAATTCACGATTCCGCAAATTTCCTCTCCATACTTATAAGTAGAGACCTAAACATTTAGCAAATGCGATAATTAAAAAAATTATGTGAATTTTCACATAAATGAAAAATTAAGATGTTTGAAAATTTGAGTTGTAATTCACGAATTCCTGTAGTATTTTCGCAAATTATTATTGCTTTATGTCACATAATTGCTTCTTACAACATATTTTGTGCATATTCGAATACAAATGCATGTAGAGTTGGCCAGTAGATTTCTTTGATTTATCATAAACGAAAACGTTTTACTTTCTGTAACGTGTGTTTACAGCCATTGATAAAATGAGCGCAAGTGATGATGCGTCACTTTGAGTTAACATTCTAGTGCACGGCCCTGCAAAAGTTTATTTGCTCATTAGGAAACCCTGTCGTTGTAGTGTTCAAGTCTACCAAGTACCACATTATCTATGGAATTCGTACCAACTAGCACCTTTAGTTTGTTTACATTCGTAGCATAGTAATATTTTATCCAACAATTATTTATTTATTACAAAACGGCACAGCAGTGAAAAATGTGTTTATATGCATTTACTAATGTAGAATATATTTGTAAATTGAATTATCAGGTGTTCTTCCAGCTAACTATTTTCATCATACATATTCTCTGTACATATGTGCAGTAAAAAATGACACGTTTTGAACAAACAAAAGTTTTGTCAGCGGGTCTAACGAAAAATCTGTTGTTGAAAGTTTAGATAGTTAAAGACACAGAAGTAGATTTCTCTAAAAAAAAAAAAATATTTCTGTTTGTACAATGCACTTTTTTTTAAACAGTGTTTTATAAATGTATATCAATAGTTTACATTAGTCTCTCATGAAGCAGTATGTCCTTGCCAGTGCATTGTGACCATTGTTACACGTATCAGGCAGAATACAAAATATTAAGTAAGAAAATGGGAAATAGTTTTCAATGTTGTCTGTTGATAAAGGAAACTAGTGGTTTGTCTTAAAAACCTGGCTGTGTAGTTCTCTGGAAGTTAGGTATTTTTGCAAGTTTCAATAGGAATAACACTGCCAATTTCAGGTTTTAAGAATAGTGACATTTCTCATATTATATATATGTTTTTAAAAAGAGCACATGAAAAATTTGAGCAATTCTCGTGCAGAAATCCTTTTTTGTAGCAAGAAAATAACATCTATTTTTGACACAAATAACGCCTACTTTTCAGGTCTCTAATTATAAGTAAATTTCATTGGAGCAGGCTGTGGTTGGATGTGGTTGGCAAGCATAAAGTGAGCGAACGTAATTGGGTTTTCCGTAGCTTTGCCATCGTGGTTATCACATTTCTTAACTTGCCACATTTTTGGTTGATGTTAATTTGTTGTAGAAGCTATCGGAGTAACTGGGTGGCATCCATGAGCAATGCTGTGCATTTCTCTCGACAGTTCAATTTGAAGTAATTTCATTGAAGTATCAATTCCTCATACGGGTCATATGTGTAGAATGGATAGTAACTTGTAACTGTGATGCACATCACATCTCTTGTTATATGATCAGGTTGTTGCTCAGATTTGCTTTTGCTTCCAGGAAGTTTATTCTATGCTAGGTACTTAACGTAATAAGCAATATGTTGGTAAGTCATAACACTGGAGTTGGGAACTCCACTGCTACAAGGATTAATGTAACTTCTTTGAGTAATTATTTTTTATTACTAGGTAAAAATCATTGTAGGTTTAGAAAGATCAGATATTCTCCCCTCGTGTATAGTTTTCTGAAACTGCATTTTTGTCAAGAAAATTTTGAATCAGCAACCTGTGATGGTGTGGTAGTTTCAAGTGCTGGTAATTCCACCACAAACCATAGAATTTAGATGTGTCTCTAATCTATAGGAGAAATAATTATGTATTTTATTGAGTGGTGTTTTGTTTTTGTAGAATGTTATTGTATATTATAAGTGTTTGAAGTTTTAAAAGGTTGTGAAGAACATAATTTTTTCCAAGTGTGGATGTTGCAGGCAGATGTAAGGGAATATGTGAATCACACATGTGAAATTAGTGTGTTAGTGGGTCAAAGTGAGCAGGGGAAAAACTGGATGAAATATGCCAGTCATAATCATTCTTCTTAGCTATTTCAACAAACAGATAAGATTAGAGTGGTTGGTATATGAACTTTGTATCGTGAAGCAGCAACTAAGATTACACGAAGCAAGATTATATAAGCGTGATACTTTTTTGTACGTAGTCTTTTGTAGCAACAAGTCATCATGTCATATTTTTAAGAGCCGATTCATGATGATGCAGGTTGAATTGGTGGGTGTCTCACTTTGGACGTGGGTTACTTATAATGGTACAGACGTTTGCCTGGTTGCAGCCTCTCTAGCATTACACTACTGCAGGCCTGCCGTTTTAACGGATTTTTAACTCTAAGAAAGTTTCTGTGAAATAATTCTAGGTAATTATAAAGAATGGAGACTTTTCTGAAAACAAATGAAAAAATCACGGAAAGTGGTATAATTCCACTCGACTAATTACACAGAACACAAATTTACTAAGGGCATCAAAATATTAACAATACAAGTCACAAACACTGTAGTGGGGAGGACTATGAAGATCAGGGAAATTATTGGGTAAATCATGTATAAAATATGAACAGTAACATTACATTTACTTACATAAATACGGTAAATGCTTAAATACCTAACCGAACATTACCTATTGTCATAATATGTAAATACAGGAGACTGTTTGCCAACACACATCGTGTGGCAGTTCATAGAACACCTGTTCATAGAACCTGTGCATTACATATCCTGAAGTTGGTTGAATTTGAACTGTGGACCCTATATAATTTTTATTCTTTGTCTAAAATTTGTCTAATGGCCTACTTTTTGTGTTTCATACACCATACATTTATACTGAATTTATTGCAGTGATTTTTAATGAAGTGTCACTTGTGTGGTTCTTCCAAGGAAAGACAGTACTGTGCTTAAGTTGGTTTTGAGTTAAGGATAAAAATATGGCAACCATGATGTCACAACATGATTGCCAAACACACTAAGACGTCCCGTGCGCGGATGCCGGCCGCCCCTGTGGGGTTCCGTTCCAAAGTTACATGAAATTAAAAAATAAATTATTTTGGTAGAAAGATAATATATTTAATTGATAAACATGTTATTTTTAATAAGTATTTCATTGAAAATCACAAAAAAATATACATAGGTAATTTCTTACCCGAAATGTTGATTTTCGACACCTGTATACGTATTTGATTGTAGGTACTATATGAATAAATAAGGTAATTAAATATGTTTCCTACTTTCTGTAAAATTGTTTTGCAATGGTAACATTTTATTTTGTAGGTTTTAAAAACTATGTAAAAAAGTTTTTCAGAGACTCGTATATTATTTTAACATGCGCACTCATTTGTATTGTGCCAATATTACAGCCATATCTAAACATTCATAACATATGATCCACGAAGTCTGGAAAACATGGCAACTGATAGTGCTAAATCAATATGTTGGTAGGTTGCCAGATGTATGAAAGACCAAATTGGTCGTATGAAAGTTGATTTAGAGGTGATATTATATCATGTATGAAAGAGTGAGTTTTACGAATCTCGAATGTATGAAAGTCGAGGACTGCCTGTATATTATATAATGTTAAAGGCCAATTCACACAATCAAATATTTATTGAATATTCAATTACTCAAATTCAATTTATTGAACTAAAAAAAAAAATCACTATTTGCCTTTTCATGAATTGCATTCAATAAGCTTTAAAGTCTCCACTTGCAAATTTATTACAATCTTGTTAATGAAACTAGTGAAAAAAGTAAAGTAAATTATTAGAAGTATCTGGTGGATGTACATTTACTTCCTGGGACCACTGTTGCCAAATGTGACGCAGTGGTGGCACCAAGACGAACTCGTGTTGATTCCCGGTGAGGTTTCTCCCTGGATTGTTGCTGGTCGGCGGGTTTTCTCTGGGATCTCCTGTTTCCTCTGCCCTTCATTGCGGCACTGCTCCTTGCTCACCTTGCTTCACTCTTGTCTGCTCTCAAGATGTAGATGTCGGAGCCACTCACCACTCACCTTTAGCTTGCTTGGGCACCTCCCCACCAGAGAGAGTTACGTAGGCTTCTGGTAAATAAGCAGAACACTTGGATCTTTTTTTCCCCACCCACTGATAAATATTTTTGTAATATTAGGCTAAGTAGTCGGATTACATGGATTTTTTTTAACATTCGTTTTAGCAGGGCGTGAGCCCCACACAAAGCACACAATAAATATATGCCTCTGTTAGTTATTAACAGTGAAACATGTCCACGACATGAAATTGGGCATTCCATCTTCTGCATGAAATCTGCTTTAATGTATTCTGCAGTGAGACTGACACCCAATTTCCAGAGATGTCAGAATATTTGCAGCCTTCTGACTGAATTTAAAGAATAGCAAATTGATGTTTGAATAAATATGGATATTGTTTGTTGCATGATTTTGGCATTTTGCACCAAGAAAATGAAGCACTATACACATTTTAGTTGCTTGCTATTAGCGCAGCACGTCTGTTTCATGTTTTACAAGTAGTTCGATGTATGCACATCAATATTCTGGAAAGAAGTGTGAAAATATTTCATTAAATTTGTTTCTGTACTCTCTTAACTTTACCCTTTTTTTTCTTGTTGCAGAAAAATGTATTTCTTTATAACACACATCATGTTTTGAATTACTTCTAAACATTTCAGTATATTTGGAAGTGACCATATTAAATTAAGAGTTTAAATGTGTTTTGCAACCTAACTTGTAGCAAATTCTACCGCCTTTTGTTTTCCTTTAAAAAACTTACATGTATAGACAGGTGTGTATTAAAAATATTACTTAGAAATTTTAGAAACTGACCTACAGGAAACGATAAACAGTTGTGGATTTGTGTAACATGCATTTTTTAAAACTACAAATTACAAGATTGCTTGTAATTGGTAAACTTGTAGCTTTGCAAAAATCTCCACCCCAGGTGTTTGTCACCATGGTTAGGCAGTTTTACAGCTGTGTAGCAAGTTAATCTCATTCATCGCACATTTGAAAAGTAGGACTATAGTTAATGCATGTAAATATATTAGTGCAGTGTGAAGGTGTGATTCCAATGAGAGTGTTGTAATTTATAGGCGCTGTATTATTTCTTGACTGTTTGACGTAACATTAGCGACGAGTGTGGATGCTTGCAGGTAAGAGCAGCTTCTTGATGCTACGCTCGTTCAGCATTGTTCTTGTCTCTGCTTCCAGTGGCGTAACAACCAGGGGAGGGCGTGCACTGTCATTTACTGTAAAGTGAGCACTTCCCACCTTGCTTTTTTCCTATCTGCCATTTTTTTTATCATTCCGCCACTTTTTGAAATAAATATTGCACTCAAAAGTTAATAAAATATATTTATTGACTTTTATTCCAAATACGAGGGCTTCAAAAAGTGCTAACTTTACCGTGAATAGTTTGTATGCCACGAGAGTACAAGGGCCACCCAAACTGTTTTTGTTAAGAGATGCGATGACACATTGCATATAATCTCTAATAAATTGTCATAATATATTCCTAAGACTTTCACACATATTGACTCCTTGATTGGATTTTTGTTCTTATCCAGGATGTGATTTAAGTTTTTATTGCATCAAAATTAAATTGATACGGGAGTAAAGACTGTCTAAAGGCTCGCCCTTCTCCCAAGTTGTCTGCCTCCCCTGGCTGACTGCAACTGTCACCTGCACATAGGTTCAGTAGTAGGGCACCTCTTGCTGCATCACGCGTGTCGGCAGGACGAGTTGCAGTAGTTAGTGTCTATATTATCAAAAACACTGCAAGTGGTTTTCTTAGGAGACAGGCAAAAGTTTGTACGTGTATGCAAATACAATTTGTAACATATACACTGAAGAGCCAAAAAAACTGGTATAGGCGTGCGTATGCAAATAACAGAGGTATGGAACCAATCAGAGTAACGCGATGCGGTCGGCAGCGCCTATATAAGACAACAAGGGTCTGGCAAAGTTGCTAGATTGGTTACTGCTGCTGCAATGGCAGGTTATCAAGATTTAAGTGAGTTTGAACGTGGGGTTATAGTCGGCGCACGAGAGATGGGACACAGCATCTCCGAGGTAGCGATAACATTTGGATTTTCGCGTACAACAATTTTACGAGTGTACCGTGAATATCGGGAATCTGGTAAAACATTAAATCTTCGACATCGCTGTGGCCGGAAAAATATTGTGAACGAACGGGACAAACGACGACTGACGAGAATCATTAAACGGGACAGACGTGCAACCCTTTCTCGAATTGTCTCAGATTTCAATGCTGGGGCATCAACAAGTGCCAGCGTACGAACTATTCATCGGACCATCATTGATATGGGCTTTCGGAGCCGAAGACCCACTCGTGTACCGTTGTTAACTGCAAGACACAAAGCTTTACGCCTCGCCTGGGCCTGCCAACACCGCCATTGGACTGTTGATGACTGGAAACACGTTGCCTGGTCTGACGAGTCTCGTTTCCAATTGTATCGGGCGGATGGACGTGTACGGGTATGGAGACATCCTCATGAATTCATGGACCCTAGGAGACTGTTCAGCTGGTGGAGGCTCTGTCATGGTATGGGGCGTGTGCAGTTGGCGTGAAATGGGACCCCTGATGCATCTAGATACGTCTCTAACAGGTGACAGATACGTAAGCATCCGGTCCGATCACCTGCACCCATTCCGATCACCTGCACCCATTCATGTCCATTGTGCATTCCGACGGACGTGCACAATTCCAGCAGGACAATGCGACACCCCACACGTCGGGAGTTGCTACAGAGTGGCTCCAGGAACACTCTTCTGACTTTAGACACTTCCATTGGCCACCTAAATCACCAGACATGAACATTATTGAGCATATCTGAGATGCCTTGCAACGTGCTGTTCAGAAACGATCTCCACCGCCTCGCACTCCTATGGATTTGTGGACTGCCCTGCAGGATTTATGGTGTGAATTGCCTCCTGCATACCTTCAGACATTAGTCGAGTCCATGCCACGTCGTCTTGCGGCACTTCTGCGTGCTCGCGGGGGCCCTACACGATATTAGGCAGGTGTACCAGTTTTTTTTTGGCTCTTTAGTGTATATAGCCTAGGGTAATTTCATGTGCTAGCAGTTTGAGTTTCACTATGCTGATTACACACGTTTGTTCTAATATGACCCATGGCTTAACTAAAGGTGAATGATTAGCAAAAATGAATTTAGTTTCTTTAGAAAATAATATATAAAATGATCATTTACATATTGCATAACTTGCACTCTTTACTTTAAACGGGCTATAATAAATTAACAAAGCTGATGACTGTACCATATGTTACATTCACCACAGAATGTGGTATAGTTGAAATGCAAGTGATGTTATAAACCGACAACTGAGCCTGTGTGTTATGTATTCAGCACAATCATGTTATACATTCCCCTCGTATATGTTGTATTAAGCATGTTGCATGTATAAACTGCTTGCTTTCACATGCACGTGCACTTTGTTGGCTTGCAACTGCGATTGCTTGGTTCAGTATTGGTAAGTGCATTTGTGCTCGTGTGCAGCTTGGGTAGTCTTAAAGAGCTGGCTGGAAAGCCAATGTAGTTGGCTTACAGAATATTTACATTCTAAATGCAGTCAATAAGTAGGGATGTTGGATAATTTTTCTAATCTGATGTATTACCTAAAGTCTCTTATTTATAGAAATTCGGAAAAAGTTGTTCGTCAGTTGTGAACAACAATTTTACTAGCATATGAATTCAATTTTGAAGTAATTTGAGATTTGTACGCAAGCAACATTTGTATGCGTGTGAATGTTTGTGTACCGTATGTAGGCATGTGTGTGTAGTAATTCAATTTACATATTAACTTAATATGTGTAATTGTAAGAAGAATAGTTTAATTTTTATTTTACTTTTTCAATATTTTGAAAGAAGTGTGCTAATGTATAAATAACCATTCAATGCTAGTAGGTTAAGTAGATACAAGGTCATCTTTTGGGAAGTTTGTAGAGTATATACTAGTCAAATAAAAAAAATTATCTAAAACAGATGAATTCAGTAACTTTCTAATAGACTATTTACGGTAAAGTGAGCACATTTTGAAGCTCTCTTATTTGGAATAATAATCAATAATTATATTTTATTGTACCCTTCGGCGGTAACTTTAGAGTCTGGTGAAATATATACACTGTGTTTATTACTTACATGACAATATTTATTTTAAAAAGTAGGGGAGGTATAAAAAATTACTGATACAAAAAAAGTAACCGGGCCTCTGAAGTACTCACTTGACCGTAAACATCATATACCATTGAACATGGTCTTTTGAAGGATGCAAAATTTCTGAAAATCAAACCATCTAAATATGAAACATTTTTTCTAGTCATTATTATTTGGGGACAAATTAGGGTGCCTTTCTCTTTCTGATGAAATTAATGATTGCTATGTGTTTCTCTGCTGGTGTTTGCTTCATTGGTTCTAGAAACAAACTGCTTCTCTGGGCCAAGCAATGTTCTGTCTACTGCTCCATATCTGTAGCCATGGAAATGAAAGTGATCTAATTGAATCCCCTTTCAAGCTGAAAAAAGTCTCCTTTTGTGAGCAAAGATTTCTCCTCCAGAGTTTAGAAGTTTCTCAGTTCACTAGAATGTAAGCTTTATTGAGCGTAATTGACCATTTATTTTGTCGGGGACACAAATCTTGGAATATTATGTTTTTTTTGTCTTAAAATATTTTTGTAAGGAATATTTCATTGTAGACTCTTTTAAGAAGTACCCCAACTGTTCTCAGATGACCTTTCTTTCTATGGTTTACTATAGTGTTCAGTAAATGGGTGCTTAAGTGGACATAAAGAGAAATTAGTTGAAGTTCCATTATTAAGGCCTGTACAACTTCGGAGAACCTTTGTCTGCGAGAACACTGGCCTCTTAGGTTATCGAGAAACATATTGAAACTTACAAGGACATCCAAAATGAGTCACTTAAAACTTTCCTTGTGGCTTTCGTGTAGAATTCATATTAAATAACAAAAATACCCTTGCAAATATTTTCCTGCTTAGGACACTCAGTGTGCATTTTTTAAATATACGAATGTCTTAAGAGCTCATAACATTTACTAAAATAAGACTAGTTATTTGCATGGATATGTTTACACTGAGAGTGTCCATAGTGGTTTATAAGTGCAGTGAAGCTCATCTGGCTAAATTACAAATGCCACTGCTACAAGTGTGCCCAGAGTAGTGTATTTTGGAGCTTTACTTAAATACAGAGGACTACCGCACACATGTCCATGAAGTGGAAGCTCAGAGCAGCGTAGCTGAAGGCATGTGCACACCTGGAGAACCATAACATCAACTTTACCAAAATAGGCAACATTTCTAGACCCACATACTCATTTGCAAATAAATTGATCACGCTGAAGATGCCATTGCAAGGGCACGTAATGCAGTACAGGCACAGGACGTGGTAGTGTGTACAGGAAACAGCAAAATGTTGTACCACACCAAGTATGTACTGCAGGGGACCAACACTTGCAGGTGTTGGACCTCCCGTAGCACGGAGACAGGTGGAGGCATACAGATGTCGGATGTTCTCCTGAGAAATATCCTGCTACAGCTGGTGCAACTGACTCTTCAAATATGTAGTAGTTGCTGCTGGCCGAAGTTGCCATCCAATCTGGTCCCAAGAGGTCTGGGGAACTTGCTGCCCAAGAAAGCATGTTGACATTCCGAAAGCAGGCCAGAGGTACCCATGCTGTGTGAGGACGGGCATTATTCTGCTGGAAAATGGGGTTGTCAAGCTGCACCAGGAAGGGGAGTGCACATGGTCGCAGAATTTCCTGGACGTATTGCTTCCGTTAGCACCGGTGAGGTGCGGGAATTGTAGGATGTGGCATCCCACGCCGTGGCGCATCTCGTTGGGGTAATGTGCTGCTCTACAGTGAAGTTTAGATCACATCGTTGGCCAGGATGCCTTTAGACTCGAATTCGATGGTTATCTGTATCCAGACAGAACTGTGATTCGTCGTCGTACACCACGCGTCGCCAATCCGCAAGCTGCCGTGCTACCTTTTCCTGGCAGAGGGTCACGTGCTCGGCAATGCTGAGGTCGTAAGGGATACAGTGACGACAGATCCCGCTCTGCTAGCCGCCTGGATACGGTACTGGTGGACGCAGGCGTATCCCCAGCTGCAATTGCATGTACATGGATGTTGCGCAGCGAAGCCTGTGGAGTGCTTACTGCCTGCCGCATGATGAAATGATCTTCGCTGCTGGTGGTCCGCCAGGGTTGACCTGAGCCTTCTTGATAACTGTGTATAACCTGTTCCACTGCGTCCAACACCGACTCAGTGTTTGCAAACCGGTTCCAAGTGGCGAGCAATGCGCCGAAACGTCCATCCTGCCTCTCGGAGGCCGATGATGTAGCCTCTCTCAAGCTCATCAATTTGGGCAAGTGTTTATTGAATGTTCTATTGGGGCTTGCTGTGTGTTCACTGAACTAGGCTCTGTAGCCCACAATGCTCTAACTGATACTATAGCCTTGTGTGGTGTCTTGGAGATATGAATGATAGAGGGACAAGCAAACCTGCACAAGCAAACCTCATTATATGCAAATGGGACACACATCAGGCTGTGACGATATTATGTATCATTTTTTGTTGTACTTGGGCAATTTGTTAGTGATACATTTTTTTTGCATATTAGTGTATTTTGCAATTAAATGTACACACCAAAAAAAGAGAATTCCACTACATTTGTCAGTGGATGTTAATTTTTTCCAAGGCCATAATTTAAATTTAAACAAATATATAGGAAAATCCTACCATAGTTTGTTTTTGGTACACTGTTGAGGAGTTGCTGGAGGTAACTTGCGAGATGTGACGAGAGGCGAGAGCCCCCTGGCCCTGCACCTCTGGTCATAACTCACCAGGAAAGTAAAAATAAGAAGAAAGTTTTTAACTTGTTCAGTAAGGCCTTTGTAATTGTTTGTCATGACATGGTGTTACATTTAGTTATTACTGCTTGGGGCTCGTAACTCATTGTTCATGCAGTAGTAACATCCAGGGTGTGTCAGGCATCTGGCTGTAGTCTGTTTTACAAGGCCGCGGGACATGTGGCATGATAACCCTGGTCATCTGAGATAAGCCGTGTGACCTTGTTGATATTGCAGCTGTCCTAAATGGAAGTTTTATCAGCTCTACGTAGTTGTCCAAGAGAGTCAGTTGCAGTGTGTACCAGTTATAACATCTCTGGATGCTCTCTAATTATTTTACTGCCTGATAGGGATGCCCCTAGACCCATGGATGAACTGTTACCAAAATTTGAGGGTTGCTCCTATTTCTCAAAATTAGATCCGGTGGTGTCATACTGGCAAATTCATCTAACACCACAGTCGAGACCAGTAACAGCATTTCCTCATCAAGGAAAAACATATTATTTTAAAAGATTTCCATTTGGATTAAATGTATCGGTAAGCCATTTCATTAGAGGTTTGGAAGCAGAGTTAGGAGCCACAGCATTAGAAGTGGTTACAGTACGTAGACGACATTTTGATTGCAACTAAGGCTTTCTAAGAACATAGTTTTATTTTGAAACTAGTATTACAGAGATTACGAGAAGGAGGAATGACTGTAAGTTTGCAATTTTTAGGTAATCTGGTGAGTGCGCAGGGAATTAGAATAGATCCAAACAAAATCTTAGCAATTACAAAGATTTATGGGATTTTTTTTACTATTTTAGGAAAAACATAAAAACTTTCAGTAAAATTTGCACACCCCTCAGAAAACTTCCACAAAAAGAGCAAATTTGGGAATGGGGAGACGAACAGGAAGAAGCAGTGGGCAAACTAAAAGCTGAACTAGAAAAGTACATTTTATTGCACCGTCCTAGAATTGAGGACAAATTCTACATTGCACGTGATGTATCGGATGAGTCCTTAGGAGCAATGCTCTTTCAAGCAAATGAGAAAGAGGACGGTTAACGAAAAGGGCAGAATGAGCAGTTTTACGAAGTGGTAAACATGTGCTGATTAATATTGCATTGTGTCACTTTAGAAAACACATTACTAACGGTACCTATAACTAACTGTACTTAAAGAAAGCAAATAAACAAAATAATTAACTACTGATAAAATATTCAGACAATACCAACAAGGTATTTGTATAAACACGATGACAAAAAATAAAGGACGTGCACAGCGGCATTCACCTGGCTGGAAACTGGAAATATGGCTGGTCATTGGCTGGAAACGTTTACTCTTCGTATGTGTCAACATGCTCTGTCATAATTGCTACATGTTTTTAAAGTCAATTCACAAAAGCCAAAAAAATTTAATATTCTTTAAAAACATTATTTAAACCATACATGTTGTAGGTATAATTAAAATTTTAGATTGCAACTTTTATTTCCGAGTACTATTTTCTTCCAAAGTCATCATCAAAATAGCCAACTGAACAACATGCATCCTGCATCAATTCATCGCTGATACAATACTTTACAAACGAGAACATTTACTTTTTACATAGTGTGTAGGTTGGTCCAGATTTTACTCCACTTATATGAAATGGACGATAACAATGTTACAGCTACCCCACTGCAACACATTTACGCATGTAAGCAGTGCTCCTCGCTGACCTTGATGATCAAGGCATTGTGGATGTGTACTAGTGGTTGAGACTACCCACAGTGCGATGCAAAGTTGCAGCATACATTTAGCAGCAAAGTGGTTCATAGCCCAATACAAGCTAGGGTTTCTTGTCTTTGTTTCTCTCTTTGAACTTAACATTTCATTATAACCATATCTTACATGTTATAATTTTATTTTATTTTATTTTATTCCTAGTAGGTCCATAATTCTCTGAAATAGGCCTTCGTAGATATTAGTACTACGTTGGAAAAATTTCAGCATAACGGTTAGGTATGTAGGTCTGACCTAGTTCTCTAAACATCCCAAAAACATCAGTGTATTCTTTCTCGTCCATTTTATAAAGCTTCATTTTTTGTTCCTGGCATGTACATAAAGATTTATTTGTGCAAGGTAAAACATTTAAATTTAGAATGATTGTCTAAGCATAGTAACGAAGAACTGCTACACAGCAAAGGGACAAAGCTGTAGGAAGCTTGGGAGGACTGATTCTACATGCTTGGTGCTTGTTATGTAGGCTACATTGTGTGGCAAACGTTAAAAGTAATAATGTACGTACTGGTTTTATATTTGATTTCAGGAATCTTATCTCATTAGTGAATTTGCAGCACAATTCAAGGGATTGCTTTTGTTGTAATCAACTCTTTCCCTGTTATATTGCCATGTGGATTTGTGCAGCCAACATGGATTAAACCTTGTAAATGTAAAGGAACATTGACTCCTCGCATCACTGTGTCAAAAATATAGTCGAGTAAGGGCATTGGTACGAACCCCGTCCTAACCACTTTTATATGCGAGCCAAACTTCCAGACCATGCTCGAAAGGGAAAAACATCTATGAACATCATAATTACCCTAGTCTCTACCTCAACTACGACTCTCTTTTTTTTTTTTTATAAACTCGTGACACATACATATACTAACGTAGTCGAAGCATCTGAAATTCTGGAAAACAACTGCATTTCTTCGCAAAACAAAATAAAAATAACAATAACTAAATGTTCCATCAAAGCATTATTAACTACATCATTACAGCGTGTTTCAAGCAACAATCTTCGAAGCCGTAGTACGCAAGCAGTGTGCAAAAAGTGCGTATACTGTAAGAGACTGCCTTTGGGTAACCAAGTCATCGTGTGTTTGTACAAACTAATATTCCATAAAAGGGCAGAAGCACAAGTATCCACAGTCGTAGTACTTGTCGAGAGGCGCACACAAAAGACAACACATTCTTCACACGGCTGCGCGGTCACATCCATTAAGACAGTGTTGGTCTGTGTTTCTTGCCAGTCTACAGTGGATCTGCAAGGTGCTGACGAGCGCAGTAAGCAATGCTCAACTTAGGCAGTCTTCGAACTTTCTCAGTTTCTCTTACAAGTCATTAGTTGGCTGGAGTTGCGGAGCCAGTTAACGTGTATTTTTGAGTACATTCTGGTTACAGTTTATACAAGTAATGCTGTCTGCATGTAGGGTACCAAACAACGCATCAAGTACATCGAATGAGTCCTCCCAAGACTCCAGTTTTATCCTGTTTGTTTGTTGCAGTTCTCAAGTTTTAGCTACTTGCATAATAAATGTTATAATATTAAAAAATATAAATGTAATTTTTATAATCTCCTGAATTAACTTGAAGTAAGAATTTTAGTACATAATGTAATGGTTGTGTGATTAAACTGAAAGTGAGTTTGTTGGACACTTCTTCACTGGCTTGGAATTATATGAAGGTTTTTCCTCCTGCAGTGTAATACATGTGCATTTCTCTTGTTCGCAGCTCGTGGAAGTCTTGGCTAATCCCCGTCACTCTTGGGATCATCGCAACTCTCATATATAGACTGTTCTTTGCAGTTCACTAACTTTGTTCTGTTGGCAAACAAAAATTGAATAAATATAACATGTTGTGTTTGAATAAATATGACACGTGTTTGATCCATTCCTGTGAGGGAACTTTGTTGTAAACCAATACATGGGAAGTCGTTGCTTTTAATTGAAAATGTTTTCCAATAACTAAACTTATGTAAATTTTTTAAATGTTTGTACTGCGAGTGCTATCTGTTATCTGTGCTATTATGGTACAAGTTTAATGATGTTGCTTGGTATCTGATGCTCCGTGAACTTATATTCCAGCTATGTTGTAGATGTGTACATACTTAGTGCATGCAGTTCTCGGCAGCGAGTTGTACTGAAATGTGGGCCTAATATATAAAACGTGTTTGGTGTTGTTAAATTGTAATCACGTCAGTGTAATATACTGCCGAATTGTAGTGATGTGACGGTTATTTGTGATGCGTATGTGGGAGGTGATGGTAACTATTCTAGAACAAATCAAGTGTGAATCTTAGTGAAGCTTGTTGCAAAACAACGTTAGCTCAGTTGGGGCTATTGCGCGTTGCAAGTTCCAACGACACAGTGTCAGTAGCTTTAACAAGTACACGAGCAGCTTGGGAGTGGTTTCAAAAGCAATATGCGTGAAAGTTTTTATTTATTTAAAATGTTTAAATACTGACAAAAAGTTGCTAACCAGTGAGAGGCCACCTCTCACTCGCACATTAAGGAATTGCATTAGCAGTGTGNCGGTGCAGTAGGGGGGGGGGGGGTCCGGTACGGACACACGCACTTATTTGGCAACAACTTCAAAGATTCAGTTTTGCTGTGTTTTATTTTCATGCAAGTTTCACCATGTAGCAATTAGTGATGGGCAGAAAGATTCAGCAGAATAAATAGCTTTGTTTTAGATCAATTCAGTGAAATAATTCATTCAAAAAATGGTTTATTTCTTTTTCTTATTCTTATATACTGAAATTCTTTAGTCATCATTCATCCCACCTTTCAGGTATTCATTCTCTACCTCTTGTTTTCAGTTCTCGCCCCTTCTGTTATTCCTTTAGTTAACACTAAATATGTTTCTATTTTAAATTCCTCCTTGGCATTGTCCGTTGTCAAGTTGTAACATGATTTGCATGTATGCAGTATCTGCTTTAATCAACAACTCAGAATACCCTATTCTTTTCATAGCAAACGAATCAAATGAGCTCATTCACTTGATGGTTTGTTAATTTTGAACGAGTTCTTTGTGAATGGGAGCCACGGTGGTGTAGTGGTTACACTGCTCGCCTCCCACCTAGGCGAACCAGGTTTGATTCCCGGCGGTGTCGCTCCTGGGTTTTTGCACGGGGAAATCGTGCCGGACGATGCCGTGGGTGGGCGGGTTTTCTCGGCGATCTCCTGTTGTACCCACCCTTTCATTCTGGCACTGTTCCATACTCACCTCAATCACTCCCATCGGCTCTCAAGACCTCAATGCTAAGAGCCGCCCAAATCTCTTCACTCACTCTTTGTAAATCACCCATCACAAATAATAATTTTTAAAGATGAAAGTCAATCAAGCGCACATTTCCCTGGAAGTTTCTTATACTATTAGTGGTTTTATTAATGAATGTAGCAACATCTTCTTTAATATTCTGATTTGATTTTGCTTCCAAACACTGTGCATTGCACATGCTCAGTATTCTCTTTCTCTCGTCAGTTTATTTTCAATGCTTATAGCCGTTTGCAGCAGAGGTGATGCTTCATGGAATTCATTTGTATTTCCACTTAAGTGGGGTGTATGTTTAAGGTGGGAAAATACCAACTAGAAATAGTTGTTCATTGGTGTATCTGGACTATTTATTGCAAGCTACACTACATGGCCATTAAAAATAAAGAGAGATTTTGTTACATAATTCTGTTATGTATTTGTGAACTCAGCTTTTTGAGTTATTTTTCTAAGTGAATGTTTAACAGAAGAGTTGATTTTAGTGTGCTCTTTGACCAAAAATGTAATTTAGGGCAGCTAGATCATGCTTCTATTTTGTTCTAACTATATGACATTATAAGGAAAGTTTTATAATGGCTTTGCAATCTTGACTTTTGTAATTGGTGTGTTCTATTAGTACAGAGAAGTGAGAAATGCTTTTGATACAATAAAGGTCACATGATCTGAAAAGCTTTTCTCACAAGAGTTGACTTCTAGATTGACCACTATGAATATCTGTGCAACATTACATCCTAGTGTAATGTGTATTTATAACTGTAAAATTTGTTGATGTCATAGCTGTAATATTGGTTATCTCTTAGTTGTCACTTTTGCAAGCTCAAACTTATTGCAGCAACATACTTGAGTGATCGTGTTCATCATCTGAAGTGATTACAGTAGTGGTATCAGCTGTTCAGAATTACGCTTTGAGTAATATAAAAATGCTGTGAAAACTGGAAATTAACATGAGGAATATACTGGAAAAAAATGCCAACGTGTATTTTGCCTTGCGTCTTGGTTTGTACAGGATATCTTGCATAGCCATAGACAATGGCCAGTATTTCCATCGGAGGTTAAAATTGACGTAGAAGTGGATAAGTTAGAGCCTTGTAATGGGAAGCCACAGAACAGCATAGCAGATCAAATTTGACTGATTACCAATGGGATCAAGAAAGTTGCATTTAAACATATGTGCGAGCTTCAGCAATGTGTGTTATTTGTTGGTTGGTACGAGTGGTTCCATTTGAAGATGTCTGTATTTTACATAAAGCTTGAATTTGTGTTGTTAGAGAAAGTCCTTCATTAAAAACGTGAGATGTTTTCTGTGGTCATCAGCCAGTCACTTTATCAAGCCTAATCAAGAACATTATGCAGTTTTAAGTTTCCAAAATAAGTAAAATTTGTTTTGACAATTTTGAAATTAAGGCAACTGTGTGGGTGTTTTACTGATTTTAATGTAGGGTAGTACACACAGTGATTCTCTATTGTGTTGCAGAATTGACATGCTAATTGTTATTTGAACAAAGAAATTATAAAAATATAACTGGGTGGGCATATCAACCCGTTGCCGCTTTCCACAGCCTGCCTCTGTTTCTCGTCATACATACAGTGCAACTACAGTTATTTCGCTACTTGGCTTGGCTGATCAACTCGTACTTGTATAGGCGCCGTCACAGCCCAATGCAATATCTGTTTGTGTATTTGAGACTAGGGTTCATGCTTTGTCGAGTAGCACCCTTGTGAGGGTTGTTGAAGATTAAAGGAATTTCGGAAATTTTAACAACGTGCAACGACTAAGAACATTTCATACATCTTTATGTTGGGATCGTTGTTGCTTGGGCACATGTCTTTCAAATATTTACTTTTGAAGTACTAAGGACTGCAGTTGTATGCCTTTAAAAAAAAAATCACAGTAATTCATTACACTCGCTAGATTGTTGCTTTTAAAACTTGTAAAAAATGGTTTGTAGGATTCCCTAGCTCAGCTGCTTTATCCTAGCTCAGGGCATGGAAGTCATTATTCAAGAAGTTCATGGGAAGTGAAGCGAGCTTGTTTGTTCACAGATGTCACATTTATTCCTAGTTTCTTGTTTTGTTCCAAATGTTGCAGTTATGAAATTATTCATATGAAAATGTAATGTGTAATTCACTAAAAATGTTAGCAAATTATAAGCGGTTGGGTGGTTTTGTAGAAGGTTATGATGATCATCTGCCATTTGGTTTGAGCATAGCAGACTGCTTCAGATGGTTCCACTATAACCTTTCTGTGTAATTCCCCTCCCCACTACATTTTATTTTTTGTGATTAAGATAATTAGTATATCAGAAAGTTTCAGATAAAATGTTTTCATGTATTATTTACATGTGTATATTGTGTACTGGGTTTTCTGAATAAAAATGATTTGCGGAGATTGTAATTCTAATTTTTTTTTATGGTTTTCTCATTTCTGATTATTCGCTTCAACATTTTGTCGACAGTGTTGCTTGTGGAAAAGTACAAAAATGCATAAATCATCATGAAATTACTTGAGATAATGTGAGAGTATTAAGGAATTTCTGTAGGAACAGTAAATGTGCATGGATTGACAAGATTTTCACAAATAAGCATCTAACTAAATCCCTTGCTCTATTTCCCATTTAACTCTAATAAATCCTTTTCCTCTTAATCTAATCTTATTAGTGCTTAATTAAAAACTCTTAACTCTACAGGATTAAGAAAACTCGCTCGGAATGTTTATAAGCGTTTTATGTGAATGTGTTTCAAGTTCTATGTTAATGAGGACAGTTAATTAAATTACCTCGCGGAGTGGAGCGAGCTCTCTGCAAGGATGCCGCTTGCCCGCGCCATCTCCAGCAGTCTTGATTCTACGGGTATTAGGTGCTGTACGTGCGTCGCGTCACTGTGACCTTTCATAATTTGTTCTGAACACTTAACTGCAATAGGTTAACGTAAATTACTGGAACTTCCATTTAGTTTACCAACAGTCTGACGTGAACGATACGTCCACGAGCTCCTTGTTCTCACTGTCTACTGCAGTCACAACTACACCAGGTCAAGAGTGCGTAGTGCAGGTCAACTTGCACCTTCTTGCCGAAGGTGAATTAGGCAACTCAAGGGACAGCCCTGCTCATTTATTACAATACGTAACTCTCTTAATAAATGGGTAGGCGATCCGAAACAGTGTTTACCCCAAAGCCACAGCCATTGAGTGCACTGGCAATTGGTCGTTGCATCGTCGCAGCTAAATACGATGCAACGCACCACCGGGTGATGTCAACTGGCTTGTAGGCCGAAACTGAAGTGATAAGTGCCCCAAAGTGTCGTCCAGTAGTGTGCACCATTTTTACAAATACATTAAACACTGTCACAACTACAGCCAGGGGTGTGTTTTATTGTATTAATAGTAATCGTGCATGGAATTCCACACCCCTTTGCCCAGACAGACTCGTCCATCCCTTCAGGAGGCAGCCACCTGACAACACTGTAGCTAGCGAAATCCAAACACGTTTTAGGAGAAAAGTACTACTGCAATTATATATATAGATCAATTATGTTTTCACAAAGGGAGATTGCCTATAAAGGTCTCCATCATTGTAATAGGTAATTTAGTGTGGCGACATGCCTCGTCAACTTCACAACTTCAAGAATAACTTACATTTTTTAATAAATGGGGGTGTCGCCAATGTACTTAATTTCATTTATATACTTTTTCACCATTACATTCATATCACAGAGTCCTCATGTTATGTTTCATTATTCGCAGTTTGACTTTGGTTCTGGTCACTCGTGACGCAAACAGAGTCCACTCTGCCAGACCGGCATCGTTGGTCGCCCGTTCCGCGAGCCCCCTCGGTTCCATCATTTAGGGTGTAATCACTTCACTACAATATTAACATTAACTAACTGGAACATTTGTTATCTTTTTTAACTGTATCGAGGGGAGAGCCACCTGCCCTCTCATCAGAGAGCTTAACGCAATTGTGTAACAACATATTACCACATTTAGCTAAGGTCTCCGGCAGGCTGTAAATGCTGGGTCCATTTTCATATATTATTCACCTGTAGTGAGAACAGTGAATAAACTTCTTTACCAAGTTAACTGTGTCAAATCATTGTAGAGTACTACACCCTTTGTAGCATCACCCACAGTTTCATAGTATATTTCAGGCGTAAGAGACGGTCTACAGTCTAGTCATCAGGTATAAGTAGCGTAACAGTAAGTACGTGACGACATCAACAAACTGATGGAGATATCCAGGGCCGTCGACCGGATGACCCTCGTCATTATCTCTCCTCTGGGTTATGGCACAGGGCAATCCAACACTAACCAGTCCTGGGTAACCTCTACCACGTCAAGACTTCCCCGCATTCACAGCACCCCTCTGTCAGCTCGATTTACCAACCCCTGAGGTTTAATTACTATTGTAAGTTTTCGCGCCATTCTTGGCCTGTTTGTACAGTAATGGCCACTGATAGGCCTCTGAGCCAGGTCCGCTTTAATTTGTATTGTATACATAAAACTGTGTACACTATTCGGCAACAAACCGAAATTAGGTATCCTTCATTTAAAAGGTAAAAGTGTAATATTAAGGCATGCTGGGGAGCCTGAATACCCCGGCTGTATATTATGTTTTCCTGTAGATTTGTACCGTGTGTGTGTCAGAGTATACAGCCACATGGTCGTACGGCCCACGATCCTGAGAACTGTGACTCCGTGCTCACCCAGTGAGCTGGTGCCCATTCTACTCGAAATAGGACTATTGTGTAAAATTCTGATTTTTCTTAACATAGTCATTGGACGACATCCGCATTACGTTCCCCGACCGCTCAGGTGACGTTAAATTGTACCATCTAGCTACTGAATTTTGTTAATTGAACTCATTGACATTATGTCTTGCAGTGCATATACACTGAAGAACCAAAAAAACTGGTATACTTGCCTAATATCGTGTAGGGCCCCCGTGAGCTCGCAGAAGTGCCGCAAGACGAGGTGGCATGGGTGGCCAATGGAAGTGTCTAAAGTCAGAAGTGTGTTCCTGGAGCCACTCGGTAGCAACTATCGACGTGTGGGGTGTCACATTGTCCTGCTGGAATTGTGCACGTCCGTCGGAATGCACAATGGACATGAATGGGTGCAGGTGATCGGACAGGATGCTTACGTATCTGTCACCTGTCAGAGTCGTATCTAGATGTATCAGGGGTCCCATTTCACGCCAACTGCACACGCCCCATACCATGACAGAGCCTCCACCAGCTTGAACAGTCCCCTAGGGTCCATGGATTCATGAGGATGTCTCCATACCCGTACACGTCCATCCGCCCGATACAATTGGAAACGAGACTCGTCAGACCAGGCAACGTGTTTCCAGGCATCAACAGTCCAATGGCGGTGTTGGCGGGCCCAGGCGAGGTGTAAAGCTTTGTGTCATGCAGTCAACAACGGTACACGAGTGGGTCTTCGGCTCCGAAAGCCCATATCAATGATGGTCCGATGAATAGTTCGCACGCTGGCACTTGTTGATGCCCCAGCATTGAAATCTGAGACAATTTGAGAAAGGGTTGCACGTCTGTCCCGTTTAATGATTCTCGTCAGTCGTAGTTTGTCCCGTTCGTTCACGATCTTTTTCAGGCTGCAGCGATGTCGAATATTTGATGTTTTACAGGATTCTCGATATTCACGGCACACTCGTGAAATGGTTGTAAGCGAAAATCAAATTTTATCGCTACCTCGGAGATGCTATGTCCCATCTCTCGTGCGCGACTATAACACCATGTTCAAACTCACTTAAATCTTGATAACCTGCCATTGTAGCAGCAGTAACCAATCTAGCAACTTTGCCAGATGCTTGTTGTCTTATATACGCGCTGCCGACCGCATCGCGTTACTCTGATTGATTCCATACCCCTGTTATTTGCATACGCAAGCCTATACCAGTTTTTTTTTTACTCTCCAGTGTACATACCGTGCACATTAGAGTCTGACCCGAACCTCTATTTGAGGCCTTGCTTGCTGCCACTTCACACAGGTTCTAGTTTAATGTGCATATTAATTGTTTTGAGTTGTGCTGCCCAAGATATGAAATAAGTTCTTCCAGGATGGCTTTTGATCTGTGCAAGTTAAATTGGTCTGCCTTTTCAAATCTTTTAATGAATTACACTAGAGCTTAAACTAACTCGACTACATATTTCTATATCTTGATGGTGACATTTGTGAATGGCATGGCACTGAAAACCCAGATTTACGAACAAACTACTCCCTGATTAGCCCAGCCAGCTCACCTGATGTATCGTCAAAACAACACTCTCATTGTCTGTTACACCCGTGGTGCCTATATAACATTCTTTGACCACTTGTACAACAAATCAAACTAAAGGCCACAATAATTTCGAAACAATTAAATGTATTTTAAAAGAGTTAAATTTATTTTAAACATACAAAAATATTTGTCAACTCCAAAATTAGCAGTACGTACACTCATTTGCAAATATTGATCGCCCTGAAGGTACAATTGCAGGGGCACATAAGTGGGTACGGGTAAACGACATGGTAGTATGTATACAGAAAATAGAAAAATTGTTTATCACACCAAGTATGTATCGCAAGAGATCAATGCTTGCAGGATGTTAGACTATCCATATTATGGAGACAGCAAAATGGTCGGGCATGGCAGCATACAGAAGTTGGATGTCATCCTGGGGAAGATCCTGCCACAACTGGCACAATTTATCCTCCAAATCCGCCATAGTTGCCACTGACCAAAGTTGCTGTCCAACCTTGTCTCAAACATTCTCCATGGGCGAGAGGTCTGAGCAACTTGTTAGCCAAGGAAGCATGTTGACATCACGAAGGCATGTCAGAGATACCAGTTCTGTGAGAGGTCAAGCATTATCCTGCGGAAAATCTGGTTGTTAAGCTTCATCAGGAATAGGAGGTCACATGGTCTCAGAATTTCCTGGATGCATCGGCATGCTGTCAGGGTTCTTTCAGTCACTACCAGTGTGGTACAGGAATCGTAGAAAATGGCACTGCACACCATTACATGCCTTGTTGGGAGGAAGTATGTTTGGGGGGGGGGAGGGGTTTGCACCACACTACAATGGGATGTGCATTATGGATCTGGCCAGGACATCCACAAACTCTAATTAGACAGTCAGCTGTGTCCAGACAGAACTGTGAATCGTTACTGAACACCACTCGTTGCCAATACGCAAGCTGTCGTGCCTCCTGTTCCTGGCAGAAGGTCACACACATTCGGCGATGCTCCGGTCGTAACGGTAGATGTCGTAAGGGATGTCACGACGATAGATCCTACTCTACTAGCCACCTGGATATGGTACTGGTGGACATAGGTTTATCCCCAGATGCCCTCACGTGTCCCTGGATGGTGCATATAGACACCTATGGAATGCTTACAGCCTGTCGCACAATGAAACGATCATCACCGCTGGCGGTCCACCTGAATCGACCTAGGTTTTGTTGATGTGCGTGTATCCTGCTGTTCTCATTGCATATAACATCGACTCAGGGTGTAGGCAATACGGTTGAAGTGCCGAGATATGCGCAAAAAATCCAACCTGTCTCTTGGAGGCCGATGATATGGCCTCTCTTAAAACTTAGACAGCTGGGCAAAGACTTGTCAAATGCTCCATCGGGGCATGCTATGTGTTCACTAAACTTGGCTCTGTGGCTCATACTGCTCACAGGGTCTTATTCGGTGTCTTGCAGCCATGAATGATGGAGGGACATGTATACCCCCTAGTGATGCATGTTGGGCTATGATGATAATTGAGACATGAGCCCAAACTCACTGGTCTCCACGACCATTCGTTGCACCACAATATATCAACAGCCAAGCACCATGCCGACAACAAGAACATCAAGCGCACTCATCAGTTACAGTATCTCGCTGGTGTTAATGGATGCACCCGCTTCACCCAATACTGTGCGTGTCAGCTGATGGTCCCACTTTGATCCGACCACGTGGGCGACACCAGTACAGTCTCGTGGTTCGGATCACAACCGACCAGTACATGTATAATTTCAGCACTGCACTGTCATGCATAGCACATGTGAAGGCGACAATAAGCTTCATATCACCCCTGTTCGGGACGCATACGAACAAACAGAAGCCATTTTGCAACTCTAAGTGTTTGCGAGTGTTAGTGATCCCCAAAAGCAGAGCAAAATCCTTCCCGTTTTACACAATGTGCAAACCATAAGTAAATAGTACTACTAAATGTAATTACAAATTACGTTAAAGTAAAGTGTCAACATCTTACTACTTGGAGCATGTGCTTAACCCGTGCCAACCTAAGTTTAGCCTCCACAGGCATCACCTGACTGGGGGCAACTAGATTGATGTGTTTTAGTATGAATAGTCAACGTAAAAGTGTACATGTTGAATTTTGCAGCAGTTAACAGGGTTACGGCCTCGATAGACACATTTTCAGCACTTCGTGCTCATAAACCTAACAGCACGAGAGTGCAATGTCATGAATAATTAAGTAGCTTCTTTAGCAATGAGAATATGTAAGTTTTTGCTAGGGACAATGTTCAGTCTACATTTAGTTAAGAGATCTTTCCCTAAAATTGATGGTAAACAAATAAGGTCTGAACACTATTGACGTGAACCATGCATTAACGAGCTTATTGTACCCACTCTGACCACCGCAGTCACATAAACTGCACCAGCTGCAAGCCAAGCCAAGAGTGCGTAGTGCAGGTTGAAAAGAACGGAATTTGCACCTTCTTGCCAACAGGTACTAGGTGACTGAAGTGGTCGTCCTATTATAGTAGGCGATCCGAAATGGTGTTTACCGCAAAGCCACAGCCGTTGGGTGCACGGGCCATTGGTCGTTACATCGTAGCAACTCGCGCCGCGCAATACGATGTACTGCACCACCAAGTGTCGTCAATTGCCCTGTAGGCCGAAGCTGAAGTGTAAAGTGCAACCAAAAAAGCGCAGCATTTTTTTAAACATGTCACGCAAGTTCATCTTATTCAAAGCTACAGTCAGTGGTGGGTTTTATTGTATTAAGAGCCAGCGAGCACGGCAAACCACACCTCTTTTCCCAGGTGGACTCATCCATCCCTTCAGGAGACAGCCACCTGGCAACACTGTGGGCAGTGAAATACAAACACGTCACAGAATATGAAATACAGAGACCTTTCTCAAGAAAGCATAAAAGTGTAGTTAATGTATTTTTATAAGAGGGTTATTATGTTTTCATAAAGGGAGAGCGCCTATAAAGGCCTCCATTATAGTAACATTTCATTTAGTGAGGTGACACTCCCCGTCAATTTCACAACATCAACGTTAACAGACACTTGTTAATTACTGGGGGTGTCACCAATGTGTTTCATTTAATTTATACAATTTTTCACCATTGCAATAATGTTACATAGTGCTTATGTCATGTTTTAACACTCGTTGTTTGACACCGAATCACGCCACTTGTGACGAAGCTGACCCCATTCGTCCAGTTCGCTTCAACACACGTGCCAGACTGGCAGCGTGGTCGTCTGCTCCGCGAACCCTCTCGTTTCCATCATTTAGTCTGATACCACTTTATTACAATAGTAACTTAATTAACCAGAACATTCGATTTATTTCTGTACCGAGGGGATAACCACCTGGACTCTCACCAGAGAGCTTAACGCTACCGCGTATCCGTATAACCACCATGCTGACATACATAATTTTCACGCTAAGGTCACCGGCAGGCTGTAAGTGCTGGGTCCGTTTTCTTTCATTATTCACATGTAATAAAGCACAGTGAGTAAACCACTTTACAAAGTTCAATGTGTTCTGATTAATTGTCCTCCGGGATGCATAGTGTGCTACACTTTTTGTAGTACCACCCACAATTTTCTAGCATATTTCCGGAATATGATATGGCCTACAGTCTCGTCATAATGTGCAAATAATGGAACAGTAATTAATTGACATCATCTGCAAACTGATGGAGGACTCCACCAGGGCTCCCTGGGCCATCGACCGAACGACCCACATCACTAACTCTCCACTGGGTAATGGTGACGGGCAATTCTACACTCAACCAGCCCTAGGTCACAGCGACCACGTCACTATTTTGCATTTCTTTTACACACATCCGTTTCCGACTTCCAGCGTCTTCACGGCAAGCAGCCGGATAGACGCCAGCAGTCATTTAGACAGAAGCGAGCATTCAATGGAACAGGCCACTCGGTTCGTGTCTTCCGGGCTTTTCATCAATTTCTTTGTATTCCACCAAGAATTATAATTTTAATTTCTTTTTCGACCAGAACACTAGAATTTAACGTAAATGTATCGCTCGGGAGAAGTGCCTCTCCACCTCCTGCAGACATATAGCCCCAGGAATGTAAGTTCACCTTTCTGATCCGGAGAGCACATGCTCATCTTTCCTGAATCAGCACCCAACGGGCTTAGTTCATCGGGTCCCATTAACGATGTGAGCACCGTCAACTGGTTTGTAGTGTAGAACCATCAATAAATGACTGCAATCCCTAAGTCAGTGTTTTGTTTTACAGGCCTTGCCTGTTAAAGGCATTTCGGGAGCTGGACCCACCAACCAATCTTTCTAAGGGTTTTTAAGTGTTTTCAGTGTAACATGTAGTTTTATCAGCGTTTAATTGGCGTGTAGAGTGATCTTACAGCTCCGCATTTAGCTAACTTGTACCAGCATAAATGTCCACCTCACAATGTGCAGCTGCACTGAACCGACGGTGACTGCTTACGGCTAGCAGTATATCGAACCACAATTAATAAACCTGCAATTGAGATGTAGAAGATTGGGAGAACAGCCTAGTCAACTGGAAGACCCGGCTATGACCCACAACATCAGAGTAGCCGGTAAGAAATATGCAAGACGTCTCTGGTGAGTGTTTCCCGCCATAACTCTGCACGAAAAACTGTACAGCGGTGATGTCACAACCATTTTCCAACTTCGACCTTACTTCACTGTGTTGCAACCTTCGTTGTACTCACGGGATTCTTTCGTCATAAATTTTTCTCCAATGAGTAATTAAAACCATAAAACAAAACACGAATTAACATAACGATACACAAAGTCTTGAATTAGTATAAATATATTACCTCAGCACCAAATTGCCAAATTCACATGTACATACATTCTCTGCACTATTCTATACAAAAAAATTATTGTAAATTTAAAATTGTGTCCTATACAACCCGTTATCACATAGGGCAATAATTCAAGTAGTCGTAATATTATTATTATTTTTGTGGAGTGCAAAATATAAAACTGAATCAGTGACATTATAATGATTATCATCATCACAATGTATCTGTCAAGTTGTCGTGAACATTTAGAAACACTATTTTGGAGTCCTCCAACATTGCTAAATACTGCATGTCTCACTGCTGTACACTACAGGGATAAACTAGACAAATTTTTGGCCGCTTGAGATAACTTTCTAGTGCACTGCCTTGCAAAAGTTTATTTGTTCACCAGGAAACCCCGTTGTTGTAGTGTTCACGTCTACCAAGTACCACGTTATCTATGAAATTCGCGCCAACTAGGTCGCCGAGTTTGTTTACATTTTAAGTATTTTTACGTTTTATCCAAGAATTATTTATTATTTACAAAACGGCACGGCGGTGAAAAATGTGTTTTAATGCATATAATTATGTAGAATATATTTTTTAATTGAATTATCAAGTATTTTAATCTTGTATTCTTCCAGCTAACTGTATTTTTTATCATATATTTTTCTGTGTAAATATGTGTGGTAAAAAATGACACGTTTTGAACAAACGAAAGTTTTGTTAGTGGGCCTAACGCAAAAATCTGTTGTTGAAAGTTCAGATAGTTAAAAACATAAAGGTAGATTTCTGTATTTTTTTTTCTGTTCGTACAGGGCACTTTTTTTTAAGTGCTTTTATAACTGTGTATAAATAGTTTACAGTAGTATCTTCATGAAACAGTATGTCCTTGCCAGTGCATTGTGGCCGTTATTCCAGGTGTCAGGCAGAATACAACATCTTAAGAAAATGTGAAATAGTTTTCAATGTTGTCTGTTGATAAAGGAAACTAGTGGTATTGTCTTAAAAACGTGGTTGTATTTTCTCTGGGAGTTAGGTATTTTTGCAAGGAAATAATTGTTTAGAAGAAACACTGCTTTTCAATAGGAATAACACTTCAGGTTTTACGATTAAAGTGATATTTCTCAAATTATGTATGTGTTTACGAAGAGGTCATGAAAACATTTCATTTTTATAGCAAGAAAATAACACATATTTTTCGAAAAAATAACAGCTACTTTTTCAGGTCTCTAGCTAAACTACTATACTAAGAAGAGAAAGGGAAAAACCGGCACATACGCCCGTAAAAGCCCTTTCCATAGGAAAGAATTAGAAATTTGCATGCATTATCAGAAAATGCTACAGGAGACAGATGGGTGGAAACCATACTTTTTATTAATAAGTAGAGAAAATACCAGTAGAGAGGGCAGGACATCTTTCATACATTTGGCGTTGGCTTAACCACAGTGATGC
>NQII01001878.1:177764-380567 GCA_002778355.1 Clitarchus hookeri
ATGTACTGGGAGGGGGAGGGGGTAGGGCTAGGGAAGCCAACTGCGCTGCTCAGCGCGGCACAGTAGAGTGCGGATGGCGGACGCTCTACACGAGGCAGTGCGACGTAGCGACGCCGTGGCAGTGAAGGCGCTGCTATGCGCTGGAGCAGACCTCGACCAGCCAGACTGGGCGCACTCAGGGGACCCTCCCCTGCTCCGTGCAGCGGCCTCAGGTAGTCTCGACGTAGTCAGGTGAGGATGCAGCCCACTAGGTCGTACTCAACATCACTCACTAGCCATCCCTGCACACCATGCCAGCTCTCTGTGTGCAACACTACCTGCTCAACCGTCTTAAACATCTCAAGGTCACGTCGTGGCATTGCTACGGGTCCTCCCAACACTTACGAAAAAAAAGCTTCAAATTAAATTTCAATATTTGTCTAAATCATTTTTTAAATTTAAATACATTTCAGAAAACTATTTGGCAGTGCTACAAATACAAAATACACAATACACATACTTCTTCTACATGTAACATAAATGGCATTTGCTGACAATTTTGATGGCATGTGTTGTTGCAAGGCTGAGTTACATCATTATAGTTCATTCGCGGTTACAATAATGTTTTGCATGATAACTATTTCTTACTAGGCATTACCAACACGCCCATTTTCTCTTTCTTTTTATTCATATTAATTGTAAATGAAATATAATCTATAGGTAAAATGAAAATAAAAATAAAATCTATGTAACAAAAAAGAAGGTACTTGTACGTTAACACAAGTATAAAACTCTTGTGATAACATATTTCTAAAACAAGCAAACACGTTATGCACGAGGCGATTTTTCAAAGTTTCTATTCAAAAAGTGCGAAGAAACTGCAAATGGAACATGTACACAGACGTCGGCCAGAATCACGCTCCGTGCCTTGTCTCTGGCGACTGTCGTCTTCGTCGCCGCGGACTGGCAGTATGTGACGTCACTTCCGCCCTCACATGTGGTCGCATTGCTCTCCGGCTACGAGCTGCTGACTGCAGACAACGAGCTGTCTCGTCTGACAGGGAGAGAGTCTCCCCACACACTACACACGATGACTGAGCGGTTAGCCTGCTCGCCTCCCACCGAGGCGAACCGTGTTCAATCCCCGGCCGAGTCACTCCCGGAATTTCGAAAGTGGCAATCGTGCCGGACGATGCCGTTGGCTGGTGGATTTTCTCGGAGATCTCCCGTTTCCCCCGCCCTTTCATTCTGGCGCTGCTCCATACTCAGCTCGCTTCACCCTCATCGGCTCTCAAGGCCTCGACGTTAAGAGCCACCAAAATCTCTCCATTTCACTTCAGTTAATAAGCTGTTAGTTACTGACGAATAAGTGGAGTCCACTGAAATGTTGTTGCCAACCTAGTGCAATTCACCAGCAGTCATTAGAAATCACTGTTTAATCAGCGAATATCTAATGATACGTAGAAATATTACTGATTCAAGCGGGGCAGTTTAAACAGAGCTGCAAAGTCAGCTGATGTGAAGATGTAACTGTTTTGACTATGGGGTTGAGCAGTGGCTCGTACGGAACTGTCCACATCACATGAGCAGACGGTGACGTCAACGTTAGTCGCACGGCCTGTGTGTAGAATGTCCACCATCATGTGACACTAACACTGCTGTAGGCCTCATTACTGGTTTTCATCTGCTGGTCAAGTTAAACTGTGGAGTTATTGCACATGATGATTCCGAAGTCTGGAAACATGGCGAATGTGGGAGGGTGTGGAATATGTCGTACAAACCACAGTCTTGCCAGGTACTCGAGTGTGGGCGGCCACGCACTTCGTCTGTTCTCATCAACACGACACGTGTCTCTGAATTGTTGAGATCTCTCTGCAACTGCTCGAGTGGCATTTGTTTGTAACTAGTCGTTGACTGTGTGCTCCTCCGCCAATGCCATTGTCGGCTGCTATGCACCTGTACATACAGAAACATATATGTTTCCTAACTTCCTGTGCAAGCTAACATTTTACTAATTTGCTAATTCATACAGTGATTAGAAATCATGTCACCCTTCACAGATATTTGCATAACACTTTTACTTCAATGTTAATACATGGAACAATACTTTGTCTCTGTCATTACCGACTTCAGTACCCGCCGTTTGGCCTTAAATTAGGCCAAATAATTTTAGGCCAAGTGACTGTAGGCCAAATAATTTCAGGTCAAGTGAATTTAGGTTAAATGATTTTAGGCCAAGTGACTTTAGGCTAATAATTTTTGGTCAAGTGACTTCAAGCCAAATAATTTTAGGCCAAGTGACTTTAGGCTAAATCATTTTAGGACAAGCTCCTTTATACTAAACCATTTTAGACCAAATTATTTAAGGAAAAATAATTTTAGGCCAAGTGACTTTGGGCTAAATAATTTTAGGCCAAATAAATTTAGGTCAAATAATTTTAGGCCAAATAAATTTAGGTCAAATAATTTTAGGCCAAATTACCGTAGAAACATATTATTTATTACATAACTTTTCTGTTAAAGTACCCTAAAGGCACAAATATATCGGGTTTATTTGGAAACAGATGGAATTGCCTCTGCAAAAAGGCTATATCGTTGAAACACTTTCACCTTGTTCAAAGAACTGATGGTATTTGTGTCTGAAGGAGTGTTCGCACAAGCTGCGGCTACTCTGATGNCCACTGCCGTGCCGGTGGAGCCAGGGCCTATGGCAGCCCTAAACTATAAATAAATAAAGTGAAAAACGAAAGAATACATAATCTTACTTTTAATTCGAAGGGGAAAATGACCTATCAAACGAACAGTTTTAAAATATTTATATTCAAATATAGAAACGCGTTTTATAATTTGAAACTTACAAGATTAGTGCAACGTATGAGCAAGAGTAAATGGCAGTGTTATAAATGATAGCAAAATTATAGCAAATTAATTAAATAACTTCTTCACAGCCACCCGAATTAAACTGCTAAATGACATTAACAGAACTGTAAGTATATCAGTAGGCCTACACACAAAAACAAATCAGCTTTTATGGCAAAACATAATAAATCACTATTTTTACCCTCAGCACAGAAAATGACATCGTAAAAGTTGTCAAAAAACGAACAAACATAAAACCTTCTGATTCAGATGGTTCCTGTTTCCTTAATCAAGGAATGTTGCCACCAAAACAACTCCACTGGTATACATATTTAATAACTTGCAAATGGTATCTTTCCAGATAGACTTAAATGGCCAAAATTCCAACCAATGTTTAAAAAGAGGCGATGAAACTAGCGTTGACAAGTATAGACCTGTAGTTATTCTATCGACATTCTCAAAAATCCCACAAATGATTTATTTCCAACAAATTATATCAATTTTTAGAAAAAATAACATACTGGCACAAAAAAAACAGGGTTCAATAATGGATCCACTCTTATTTATCAATGATTTTCCATTACCAATAGAGGAGGGTGAAGTGATAATGTTTGCGGATGATACAAATATTATAACAACAGAAACACAGAAACCAAACCTAATAAATAACATTACTGAAACACTTCTTGAAATCGAAAACAGGTTTCATAACAACCAATTAATACTTAATATTGAAAAATCCTCTACAAATTAATCCTCTATAATTTAATTTATTCTATCAGGAGAGAAAAGCAAAATTAATGCAGAAGACATAATAGCGATAGGCAACAAAATGAAAAGGTAGAATTTTTAGGATTACAAATTTATGAAAATCTAACCTGGCAGAATCACATAAGAGAAATACAAACGAAAATTAGTTTCGCACTTAAACGGATATGTTGCGTAGAGACTTCCGAATTGCGAATTTATATTTCTCAAACATGCACTCCACCCTGGAGTATATATTGTCATTGCAAGCCCCTAGTTAAAGAGCTAAGTATTTTAACATTCTCTTCCATATACATATACCACAAAGTGCTATATGCTAAACAAAACATCTCATTTTAATTCAACAAAAACATCCTCAGTTACAATACAAAATGCCAGAATGATTCACATGTTATCTCATAAAACTGAAAAATGTGCTGAATGACCTCGTTATAAAGGAAACCAGCTCAAAAACAATTACCAAAAACTATTTAAAACATTGAAAACCTTCAACATTTTAAAAAGAATGAAAACATTACTAAGAAATTCCTTTTATTCCGTGAAAGAATATCCAAATAGTTAGATGCATTAAAAACCTTCAAAGATGGTCGTATTTACAATAAGTTAGCGTATATGAGTGTGTGAGTAGATGTCTTTGTATGCAAGTATGTGTATATTGCACAGATATATGCATACAAATAAAGCAGGTAACAGTGTTAATATAAGAAGTATTATATTTGTTAAAACACGTGTAGTCTTTTCGCGGTTTCTTCACACTTTTTGAATCAAGCCTTCGGAAAATCATTTAATGTATGAAATGTTTCGTTGCTTCCTAAATAATACCTTGTTTTTGAATTAATATTTATTCTAATCATATTTAATTGATACATTATATTTTATTTGTATTTAATATTAATGAAAATAGGTGTGTTGGTAATGCCTAGTAAGAAATAGTTCTTATTCAAAATATTATTACACTAAGTGCGCACGAATGCGGTGTGTTGTCCCTTGGTGTAATTGTCTAGACTAGGTTAAGCTTTGTTGGCATGGGGCGGAGGAATATCCTGGAAGTAGAACTTTAGAAAAGTTGGAAGTAATAGTGAATGGACTATAATGTTTCAGTGCGTATGTATGTATAAAGAAGTATGACAGAAGATGTCATAGATATATGTAAATACGTGACGACGGACGCCCAGTCCAGTGTGTACTGGGACAATGGGGCAGCCTCTTGACGTAGCCAAGTATGACTGTAACATCAATTGTGAGTTTTTGAGGCAGTTCAATTTCTGGAATCAAACTTGTAATTAATATAACAGCGTTACTCGTTATTTAAAAAAAAAACAGGATTGTTGTTTAAAAATTTAATACTCTGATGAAATGTATTATAATTGTTTCCATATGTAAATTTGATTTTTATAAACACACACTTATTAATTTAAAAATGTTGCAAGTCTTACTCTATGTCCAAATGGAAAATACAAGTTACACTGCTTCAACAAAAAGTATATCAAACATGGCTAAGTATACTTTTTACAACGATTATAAAACAAAATTGCATTTAGTAGGCTTCTCGTCACTTGCATTTCTGGGTAACTGCCCACTAAGCAGTTCCAATACGTTGATGCGCTAAGTTACTCTGGTCGTGTTGTATTGAACTGTAAGTTCAAGTGTAATATATGAGTATTTCGAAGAGCAGACCACTACATTTTATTTCATACGAGAAAAGCATACACGATAGTTTCAAGCGTTTCCTATTGGCTGAGATCAACTGACATCACTAAGTTTGGGCAAGCTCGTATATCTTCGTAATTTAGTAACCATTCAAACTAAACTTCACGAAGCAGCACGAGGCTTAAACTAAAATGGACTTGGCATTCGAGGTCTAGTGACGCTTGCAATATACACTAGAAGTAGTGGTGGTGTTGTTGAACTTGTACATACCGCCCAACGTCCGCCATGTCTCCCACATGCGAGGATCCACGACTACCCCTCCGGAGTTCGAACACGGATCGCAGTGGTGGGAGATCACGGCCGCCAGAGGCCTAACACGCTTCACGTGTTGGTTGTACACGCACGCGTATCAATGCTTGTAATGTTATTGGTTTTTTGGCAAGTGATAAATCTATAATTTCTTAATTGTTTCCATGTTGTGGGGGATGAGATGACGGCTGAAGCTGACTGGTTAGTGCTACAGCCACCCGCACTAGCCTCATACAAGCTGCGCGCCACGTGACGTTGCACAGACGCGAAGCAGGCTATTAGAGCTGCTTCACACTAATGACACATGCGGTCGGCAAGATCCGCGTTCAAGGGTGCAATTCCAAGTTTCAAATCACCGAATCATATAATCCAAAATGGAGTCAAGGTAGAAATGTGTGCATGCATTTATTTCGAAGGAAAGTTATCTGGTGACGTCAGACTCGTGTGCTATTTCAATAGCAAATTAATTTCTCCTTTTTGTCTACAGTTTACTTCAGACCAGCATTTCTTGCCATTAAACGACGTAAAAAATAAAATAAAAAACACGTAATAAGTACTTTTCAAATATATAAATTACTTTTCAACCAGCAATATCACTACACTTTGATAAGTAAACTAGTTAGGAAGGGGACGGCCAGCATATCGTCGACAGCGAGGTCGTTAACAACGGAACTAACGATCCAAAGAAGCAGGAATGTGGCAGGAGCGCTCATGACATGGAGTAAGTAACTGCTCCAACATTCTCTTAGAACGATGCAAGAAAACCGTGGAAAACCGAACTGCGGATGGCCGGAGCAGGAATCGAACCAGGTGTCTTCCAAATTAAGTCCAGTGAGTGACCACCGTGCTTCAACTGAACTAGACTCGCGCGGAGTATTCAAAGGAACGAAGACAACGTTCGAGGTACGGAACACTGAAACTTATTACATTTAATTCTTCAAAGTCTTCGCAGAAGAATAAACTGTGAGCGAGCTCCGATGTACATGACAGTCTGTAAGTTTGTCAGTTTATGAAGTGCAACAATCGATGGCGTAGATAATGTTCGCAGGTGTCTAAAGGAGGAGATGTTCTTCTACAGATCATCTGTGCGTACCATGAAGCCTCCATGTAGGCATGGCCAATCACCAGGGAGCTGCTTAGAAGAGATAGCTGTCATTTGTTCAGAAGGCTCCCACGCCATACAAACATGGTTATTATAATGAAAACAGTCGCATTGACTTAAACCTGCCTGGAAGTGATGGCGCTGGAAGTGATTGATGTACAAAGTGCAAGGACCAGGATGAAGCACGTGCAGTAACCTCTGTATCTGTTCTTGCGACACAAACGGAAAGCCTACGAAATATGAATAGTGCACATGTGATGATAGTAAGAGTAAATATACAACAAAAAATAGTTGGCAGAATAATTTAATGTATCTTTTACAAATAATAAATACATTAAAATATACGCATATAGCAATTAACATTTATAATATTTCATTAGCAACTTAGTTTGATGCTTCTGGCACAATCGAGCGTTGTGAAATATATATAAAACCGGAATTACTAAACTTTTCCCGTTTTCTGGTTCTGCCTTAAAGAATACGAAAAATAAAAAAGGGTGCGTGTACTGATGTACGCGCGTTAGAAGTTATACTTCTTTGGCGTAACTAAAATAAAATTTAATTACGTGTGCAAATAATTTGTGTAAGTTGGAAAAACGATAAAATGACCGAAGAAAGATATTAAATACAATTAATAACGGTTTGATTAAAGAACATAATTAAATTAAATTAATATTTTTATACAGTTTAAAAATATTAAAATAATCTATTTCCATTGTTTCGGCTTCTGATGGTGATTGAATGGGCATGTGAGTTACAAGCGGTTTGTGATAACTGAAATATGAGCAATTAAATAGAGGAATTGCAGTGATTTATAATTGATCGAAAATTATGGAAATTAATATGTAAAATAATTTTTGCGAAATATCTTGGCCGATATGCAATTGATTATTGTATTATTTAGATAGGGATTCACCTCTCATGCTGAAATTATTAGTTTTCGTGTCATAATTTCAGTTATTGAGAGTTTTTGACTATAGAAAATTTACATATTACCAGTTGTTTAATATTTCTTTTAACTTATTAGTTACTCGGTAGTTGCTAGAAGACAGGAGCGTATTCTTNNNNCCGAGTGCGTGAGGAATGGACGCCATGATAAAAAAATTAAAATAACTAAATTCGATTTTTTGTTAAATTTATTTTTACAGCTAGTATTTACAATATTAAACTACCTGTCCCCATTACTACTCTTGTTATTCTCATAGAGCGCAATATTTAACATCTATCTCAATTCTAATTCAAGTCCTTATAAACTTCTCTATATTGGTTACAGTCGCCCAATTCATCACATTAATTACGCATATTCAGTCTGTCTATTACCAACATTCCGAATGTCTTACACTCACGTATCAAGTTCAGTAGTCCCACCCGTCAGTCGCACTCTTCACTGCACCGATGCTCGCAGTCCTCAGACTTCGCTCTCGCCACACACGCCGCTCAAGGTCGCGCAATCCTCCAAATGCTAAACTGTGTGCTCAGAGGCCCGTCGTGGCTTAAGTAGTCTCACTGGACTGATCTAGAAGGTTCCTCACCCTGCGAGACTCACCTAGAGAGATCTAGGGCAATAACCAGAACATTCTCTCAAAGATAACCCCAGAAATTCATTCCGCTGTAGTTAGGAGCGCACGAGTCCCAATAGGCTTATGTGGCACAGAGGGCGGCTCGCATTTGTAAATTGACACCCGCTTCTCGCGTTATCACTCTGTCTTTGGCACACTGTTTCACTTGCTCACGTGGGGCGGGGCAAGGGAAACTATGCAAGCCAGCAATATGCAACACTATTGATATTGTAATGTTTATATTATGCTATTTTTGCAACAGAGTTTTACGTCGATAGTGGAGGTTTCACGTACTGAAGAGTAAGGCAAATAGCTAAACTTCTTTACTAGCATCTAATTTTTTATTTTACTTAACAAAAATTTAATGACGAGGAAAAGGAATAATCCGATATAATGAGTGACACACAGCCGTAAGACCGTTACCTCGCTGGCGCTTTGAAATGCGTTTTTAAAAAATGAGTTTAGTGGCGAAACTATTAAACGTGCCCACAATCAGGTTTAGCAACTAAAAGAAACCACTGAACACTCATTGGACGGCTGGCGCTGGAGGCGATGCCACTTTACTTATGCCGTCGTCCGTAGCGCTCACGCTTCATCGATGTTTGCCACACAACGCACGCCCACGCACACGCACTCTCTCACACTCGCACCCCCACCCCCCTTCACTGGGCAACCACCTTAAGTCAACTCTCGCTACTAACTATCCATTAAGATTGCTTTGAGGAAGAAGACATTATAGATATTTTGCAAATTTAGACGTACACCAAAAATTGCATCTTGCATTTTAAGATGCCATATCTTAAGTCAGCTATTTTAAAACTGTTAACATTTATAGATAAATCGGAAAACGCTTGGAGTTACATTTGTTTGCTTAGACCAACTGTTTATTAAATGATTGATTGTAGATAGCATCTCAATACATTTGAAGTGTGCGGCCAGAAAATTACACTAGAGGATGGCACTGAAAGTGCACAACAGGCAATTTAGAGCATTAGTGACAAATAAAACAATGAGAAGTAAATTACTCGCGAAGTAATTATGAAGTGAGTTAATCATGCTCCAGTTTTAACACACGAGGGAGGATCACGTGAGTACCCGAGCAACCTGTTGTTACATCAGCTTTGTTGAGTTAAGTTGTCTCTGCTTCGATTCCTGAAGGAGAATGGAAGACTGTAGGCGTTTTGAACATTCAATTAGAAATCTTGTGGGCGCTCAGTAATTGAACTTCGCGAAGATCGTAGGATGACTACCAATACGACGATAGGTAAAACATAATTGGTTGTCACATCCTTTTTACTGCTTTCTTCCCGCCTAGGTAGTAATTTAACAATTTTATAAGCCTATAATTTAAAATTTTTTTAATTTTTTAAACAAAATTATAGGAGTTTAAGGCACGGAACCACGTCAAAACTTCGCACGAAACTTGTTCCTTTAATAGACATTCTATATCGGTACATCAAGTTGAATAATCTCCTCCTGGCCTAAGTGTAAGAAATGCGCCAACCTGTTTTTTTTTTTTTTTGCAAACCACTGCCCCAATATTTCAACATTCGTAAGAAAGGATATATATATTTGCGCTTTCTTTAATGTCCACCGGAATGGTATTATTTTAACGTAGTCCACTTTCCACGGGAATAATCAATACTTATGAAATAGACTTCCTTCTGATTGTATGTATCTTGTGCACTAAAATATTTAGAACAAGAGCACCAAATTTCACCAAGCTGCATACACTTAGTCCTAAGAAAGGACAGCCGACGTTCACAGTTTTAGGCCATAAACAATGCTTATTTTCAAAATAGCAACCATATAGATATTTTGGATATCAAATATGTCAGGAACCATTCAACCGATTATAAGCAAAATTAAGCATCAATATCATAGTTTGGTAACTTACCAACAGAGTCCTATCACCTTTGGCTTACAACAAGTATTTTGAAAGGAAACGTAAATACATTTTTTAATATCAGTTACTTATTTTTAAGATGGTTTTATTCGTGTAGAGTTGTTAGCCATATTTACAGAACCATTAAACCAATTTTAACCGAACTTGGTGTAGTGAAATACCTACTTGTATGTACTTCACTACCAAGTAGTAATTGTCAGTCGAACACCATCGTGGAGGTTGTGACACATAAAAATTACATTTACATATAAAATACTCCAGTAATTCCCAGTAAATAACGTGAATAATTCCTTCCACAGAATTGTTTTTTAAAAATACAAAAATCCAACTACAGGTATAAGTTGTTGGGAAAGTAATGAAAAATTGCTTGGATATATACACTGAAGGGCCAAAAAAAACTGGTACACCTGCCTAATATCGTGTAGGGCCCCCGCGAGCACGCAGAAGTGCCGTAAGACGACGTGGCATGGACTCGATAAATGTCTGAAGGTATGCAGGAGGCAATTCACACCATGAATCCTGCAGGGCAGTCCACAAATCCATAGGAGTGCGAGGCGGTGGAGATCTCTTCTGAACAGCACGTTGCAAGGCATCCCAGATATGCTCAATAATGTTCATGTCTGGTGATTTACGTGGCCAATGGAAGTGTCTAAAGTCAGAAGTGTGTTCCTGGAGCCACTCGGTAGCAAATATCGACGTGTGGGGTGTCACATTGTCTTGCTGGAATTGTGCACGTCCGTCGGAATGCACAATGGACATGAATGGATGCAGGTGATCGGACAGGATGCTTACGTATCTGTCACCTGTCAGAGTCGTATCTAGATGTATCAGGGGTCCCATTTCACGCCAACTGCACACGCCCCATACCATGACAGAGCCTCCACCAGCTTGAACAGTCCCCTAGGGTCCATGGATTCATGAGGATGTCTCCATACCCGTACACGTCCATCCGCCCAATACAATTAGAAATGAGACTAATCTGACCAGGGAACGGGTTTCCAGTCATCAACAGTCCAATGGCGGTGTTGGCGGGCCCAGGCGAGGTGTAAAGCTTTGTGTCGTGCAGTCAACAACGGTACACGAGTGGGCCTTCGGCTCCGAAAGCCCATATCAATGATGGTCCGTTGAATAGTGGCACCTGTTGATGCCTCATCATTGAAATCTGCGCCAATTTAAGAAAGGGTTGCACGCCTGTCACGTTTAATGATTCTCGTCAGTCGTAGTTTGTCCCGTTCGTTCACGATATTTTTCAGGCTGCAGCGATGTCGAATATGTGATGTTTTACAGGATTCTCGATATTCACGGCACACTCGTGAAATGGTTGTAAGCGAAAATCAAATTTTATCGCTACCTTGGAGATGCTATGTCCCATCTCTCGTGCGCCGACTATAACACCACGTTCAAACTCACTTAAATCTTGATAACCTACCATTGTAGCAGCAGTAACCGATCTAGCAACTTCACCAGACGCTTGTAGTCTTATATAGGCGCTGCCGACCGCATAGCGTTAGTCTGATTGATTCCATACCTCTGTTATTTGCATACGCACGCCTATACCAGTTTTTTTGGCTCTCCAGTGTACACGTAGAGGAAAGTATACGAATAAGATATATCGATAACATCTTGTTTTTCTCTATTCGTTCTTATAATATATATATATTATCTGATAAACAACTCCATATTCCCTTCATTTTCAGATTCCACTTAAAAAAAGTGAAATACAAAATTTCACTCATACAGGTTTAGACGTTTTCCCGCGAAGCTTAATTGTATATATATATATATATATATATATGACACACACACACAGACACAGAACTCTGATTTTATGCACGTTTTACATTCTCTTTTCATGGCCGCAGACGTGTCACCTTGAAGAAGTCTCCATGCAGAGAAGTGCATCAGCTGTATCTAGTGAGAGATCGAGGAACATTCGGGGCGGCCACAGCATCCTCTTGCCTCACTTCAACTTCCGGCCACGGGATTTCCTACTTCCGGCGCTTTTCTTGTCCTCCTGTAGCAACGCGATACCAGGCCGCCGATGTATGTCCACGTCTCGTAATACCTTCTTCTATGAGCACTCTCCTTCACGTCGCGTTGAAGAGTATTTTTCATACACTAACGATAAATAGATGCATTTCCGTCTTCTCTGCATTTTCTTAATACTGGCTCTGGCTCACAAACTGCGTAAAGAGCTGTCGGTCCGCCATCACAACGGTTCAGCGGTGGTTACTAATATATAAACTCACACATGCTAACATGATCCGTAGTAGGACGCAGACAGCGCGTGTTTAGCGACGTGTAGACGGTGTGCCAGTAAAACAGCCTCACTGTCACTTGCCAGCACGCCGCAAAGTCTTCTGCCTACAGGGAATGCAAAGTCGGTCTTGGGTGGAGACAATTGTTAATTAGTATTGTTAGTCGGTATGGTTTCTTGTTGTGACCAGCTAGTAATTGACAATTTAATGGACTGCGATTTTTCTCAATTTTTCGAGTTCAATGTCATTGGGGTAAGGTCAAGGTCAACAACCAACATGGTGGCTAAATCGGCAGCTCCTCTGGCGACGAAATTGATAATTAATATACTAGCATCACCTAGGTGTTGAAAATTAAAACAAAAGACAAACGAAAAAACAAGATGGCTGCATATGACGGAATGAGCAAAGGTGAGAGAGGTGGACGCCTGTCAACTAATTAACCAATGAGAAACATAGGCGATTGTCAGTTGTCTGTTGGAGGTGCAGTTTTTATAATTTATTTTAAGAATTTTTAAAACAGTTTTTTGAATTTTTTTGTGTTCAAAGTTATCCAAGGTCAAGGTATTGGGTCAAGGTCAAAGTCACCTGGATCCAAGGTGGCATTCGGGGTTCGTCAGTGTAATTTTTACCTAGGTTTTTAAGGTTTTTTAACTTTTGAGTTTAAAGGTTATTCAAGGTCAAGGTTAAAGGTCAAGGTCATCAATATATAATATGGCCGATGAGATGGACACTGGTCTATCTGGCGGGCAGGTTGTGTAGGGAGATTAGTCGATCCACCTGTCACCGAACCCCGGACCTCCTACATGTACATCTTTAAATAATTTTTTTTCAATTTTTGAAATTTTTTATTGATTTAATAATTTTTCTGCATGTTTTATTATTTTGGGTTCAAGGTCATTCAAGGCCACAGGCATGGGATCAATATCGAGGTCACCCAAATTCAATATGGCAGTTGGGTGACCGGAATGACAGAGCATGAACGGCGCCTGGGAGCATGTGCCACGTGTCCTTGTGCCCGACTTCTACTTGAAGGCTCTGTTGGACGAAGTGTGTCGCGTTTGAAAAACAAATGTCACTCCCGGAGTGAGGCGGCAAGCTGCAAGAAAGTTAGTTAGCACTCAAAACGAGACGCGAAGGAGACGCACATGCGGTCTATTAATTGTCGTGTTTCTGCCGGGCCGGAGTGAGGGCGCGAAGAGTGGGAGGGGAGGGGGAGGCAGACTGTATAGCGACACATGCCGCAGTTCAGAGGTCACCGGGACAACACTTGCCTCTTCAGTGGAGCTGCTGCCGCCTGGTGAGTCACACAGCCAGTCGACGGGCGGTAAGCCGCGCGCTCATGTAGCTCGTTCACTAACGTCGCTCCAACACGGTGCAATATGATCTTACTATCACATCGGGTCGACCCTTCACATAACTTGTCGTAATATTTATTACCTAAGGAGCATTTTGGCTACTGGTTATTGTATTTTCTTATTGTTCACATATCCTCATGAGAAAACCCCGCACCAGGTGACGCAAGACTTGTACTCCGTCCTCCGGCTTGTAGGCGACACCCACAGCGGCGAGCCTTTCTGCAGGGACTCTGTTCCCAAACTTTGAATCCTGGCAGTACGAACGACTCCTGTAGAAGTTATTTTGCAAATTAGTTTGATGCACCCGAACTATATTTCACACTCTCTACCACTGTAGCAAGCCCAAACAATGTTTCAATAAATTCAAAACTCCTAAATTGATTACCCCTTTCAACTGACCGCACAGACGAAGCAGAGTGGCACAGTTTCTCTCTCTACATGTGACGGTTTCAGCCGCCACACGCCAATAGGACTTCGTCTCTGTTTCCTCAGGAAGATGTTCGTCTTTCAAGGAATATACACCCCGTTAGTGCGTCATCAAAGGGCATCATAAAGCTTACTTTGAGTTTGCACAGTAGAACAATAGTAGTTACAAAACGCTGATATATTTCCCCCTTTTTGAAATACAAAATGCCAATTCCCAAAATGGGATTACAGAATCTATTAAAAATCTTTTATAAAATTCCATGACTTTAAATCCCCTAAAAAGACATGATATTATACAAAGCAACCCCCCCACCACCCCATTTAAAAGAGAGGAACAGCAGTTCCCCTTCCCGCCCCTGAACATATCCATGATGTGACGCCGGCCAGCCATGACGCCACCAGGGGGCGTTCCCGCTCCGTGAATGTCGGGGAATGTTCGAGAAGACGACGAGAAAATTGTATAAAAGGCTTGTGTTGTTCCCTGCTTGGGGAGACATGCTTATTTCCGTGATGATTGCGAACTCGCACCCAGACCCACGTTCCAGGCCGACATCTAAGCCCCTCAGCAAGACCTCAGTACCTCTCTATCCTCTACTGGAACAGTAACCGAGTGTTCAATCAGCTCTACGAACTTGAAAGATTACTGGAGACGTACGGCATAGAAATAGCTTAATACAAGAAACTCTTTTGAACTCGCGAAGGCAATTTTCTGTTAAAAATTACGTAATTAATCACACAGACCGAGCAACAAGGGCGGGAGGTACCCTCATCATGGTACATAATAAATTACATCATCATTTAAACTCAAACCCCAACTGCGAAAATATTGAATCAACTTCAATAAATATTAAAACAAACCAGGGCCACTTAACTATCACCTCGGCATATTTCTCCCAACTAAACACTTATTACTAACAGACCTAGATAAACTAGCCAATCAACCTTGCCCGTATCTTAGTGCAGGAGATTTTAATTCAAAACAAACTGAATTGCACAGCCGAGTAAACAACAAAAAAGAAGGAATTTTTACTTTCCCACTCTCAATTAAATAATTATTTACTCCATGCTCCGGACCGACCTACAAACTTCCCGTCTCAAAGTAAATTTCAACCCTATGTATTAGATATTCTGTTGATAAATGTCCCAAATCCAACCCTCGAAATACATCCCTTGGACGAACTAGGCTCCGATCATTTGCCGGCCTTCTGAAAAATAAGCACTAATTTAGTAAAACATCCATATACAATAATTAGTAAATTGCCGCAAACAAACTGGGATAATTTTAAAGCAGAATTAGATGAAAGATTTACCATAGACAAAATAGAAATTAAAAGGAAAAAGGATGTATATCCAGCTCTATAACTATTTCAAAACACTATAAAAACCCAATTAAAGAAAAATACTACTTTCCTCGACAGACGCCAATTTTTGCAGCAAAATTTTCCGGACATAGATCTCTCACTAGCAGAAAAAGAAACGCTAGACATATTCATCAAAAACGTAGAACTGATATGTTAAAATCTAAATGTAATAAACTTAAGAAAGAACTTGAAAGCAAGTTAGAAGAATTAAGAATTATAAAATGGGAGACTTCCGTTGCAGAGCTCTCCGACAATATTCAAAACTTCCGGCATATTTCGAAAATACTATGCGGGAAAAATTCAAATCAAACCTCTGCTCCCGTTTTAACACCTACATGTCTGAAATATAATCCAACAGACAAGGTTGATGATAGATTAGCAGAAGATTGTTACCTGTTTCTCAGTTGGTCTAATGGAGCTAGGTTGTGTTTTTACGAGGCAGCTGATTATTTAATATTTTACCATCAGTCTCCCCTGCGTATTTTGGTTCGTGTCTAAGTGGAGTTATTTATAATTTAGAACGAAAATATTTAGACCAAGAATATATGTATAATGTAAGGCGAGAAATGTTGGTGGATACAGATACTCTGTTCATCTCGTGTATATTTTATAAAATAGGTACCCGAATGTGGAGATGTCCAAGTAGGACCTATATGAATTTCTATAACTTTTCCAGGAAGCATGGTAACTGTGTTTTGGTTGTCTCAAATGTGAGAAGGCACACTTATACTCCATGTACCTATTTTAATTGTACGTATTTTCATTTGAAAGCCAGATTAAATTTACGTGTTGGTACTGTACCGTGCATGTGGCATGCGCGTCACACTTGTGCGTATATTGGACACCTGTGTGAACGGATCAAGTGCTGCGAACGTCTTACCGCGCGCCTGGGTTGGCGAGTGCACTGTCTGCACGGCAGATACTCTTTGTCAGGTCGGCGCTGTCGTCATACCGAGCTGACATTCGCTTGCTTAGTAGTTACTTTCCAAACTGAGACCTACGCCTCAATAGACAATGCTTCATCACGCACCTCACAAGCAGGAGTCCCACAGGGATCCGCTTTGTCACCATTCTTACATCATATTTTCACGGCAGATATTCCCACCACATATGCTGAAATTTAAATGTATGCGGACGATAGTGTTATTTTTGCTAATGACAAGTCAATAGATTAGGTTTATTTGTACACCCAACTTTAACTGGATGAGCTGAGAAAATGGCACGAGCGATGGAAAATCAAAATTAACGCGGAAAAATCCCAGGCTCTCTGTATTACAAGGAGAAGGAAACCAAACAACCTTAAAACTATTAAATATGATAACATGGAAATTCCTTACTCTACACAAGCTAAATATTTAGACCTAATAATATATGAAAATTACGCTGGCATCCACATATAAAAGAAACATGTAAATTAGCATTGGTTAGATTAATACAACTTGACCCACTTTCATAATCGCCCAGACTTCCCTAGCGACTCAAACTGATAACATATACTTCCTTAGTCTGAGTGGCCTTAATGTATGGAACTGAAGTCTGGGGCAATGCAGTCAAAGATTTAATGTCACAGTTACAAATTATTTTGTGAAATTAATCGACATGATTATCAATTAACCAAGTGATCATTTCCCACTTAACCATACAGTTGTTTTTTCCAACTTATTTTTTTATGAAACAGATTTCTATTTGTGTTACGATGAATTGCCATTTTATATTATTCATGAATTAACTATTTCATTTTTCAATTATAGTACTTTCTTCTCTGAGGAAGCCAACTCATATTGTACATTGTGTTTATATTTGTATATGTAGCCTTAATATAATAAATTTTAATAAAAATTATGTTACAGTTATTTGTTAAAAATTAGACAAGATAAATAAAATATTCATTATATTACATTTAACCACCCAAAATGCTGCAACTATTATAATGCATGCTTACAAACTTACATTACATCTAGACTACAAACGTGCATTACTTCTAGACTACAAACGTGCATTACTTCTAGACTACAAACGTGCATTACTTCTAGATTACAAACGTGCATTACTTCTTGACTACAAACATGCATTACTTCTAGACTACAAACTTGCATTACTTCTAGACTACAAACTTGCATTACTTCTAGACTACAAACTTGCATTACTTCTAGACTACAAACTTGCATTACTTCTAGACTACAAACTTGCATTACTTCTAGACTACAAACTTGCATTACTTCTAGACTACAAACTTGCATTACTTCTAGACTACAAACTTGCATTACTTCTAGACTACAAACTTGCATTACTTCTAGACTACAAACTTGCATTACTTCTAGACTACAAACTTGCATTACTTCTAGACTACAAACTTACATTACATCTAGACTACAAACAGATTCAGTCCAGTCATTGAGCAATTTTCAAAATCCATGTCCCTTCGGAGACGCGAATCCAATTCCAACTAATTGCGATAGCGTGCAATATTGTAAGGCTGGTCATTTAGGCACAAACAGAGTGTTGCATTGTTTATTTTCTTTCGCATAGGCCTAGTGTTGAATATATGTACAACGTGTTGCAGAAACATGTGACGAAACTGTGCCAGAGGATTGCTGACGTGAAAATACTGGCACTTATGGTCCGTCTCAAATAGTAAGGGCTGTAGACGGCCTTGAAGGTGGAGTCCGAGAAGCTTATTATGTGGGATATTATGAAAAGTACTTGCGTTATGGGCACACAATGTGGTATACGAATTAAATAAACCAAGCTCTTGGATAAAACGAAAGTGTGATATGTCATATTCACCCCCATCATGTAAACAATAGCAGTTTGCACCGTGTTATTGCATACAACTTTGTTATGTTGAGGTAAAATTGATGTTTGATGCCGCTGTGTTAAGCAGTACGTCGTAATTAGCCAAACAGGTACTCATGTTGCAACTCCCTAGGACCCACCAATTTCGTGCAAAACGCACACAAATGTTTCAGTTGTAGCATTACTACAGTCTGATGGGTAGGCAACACATCCGGCACTCGGAGGTAAACTCACGCAGGTTGTAATGCGGTGTCGCACGCTGAATAATTACAAGAACAAACATACAGCAAACAAATTACAATTAGTAAATGCGCTACACCAACGTTTAGTTGTGTTTGGTGGCACATTATGAAGCAAGGAGGTAGAAACGAAGAAAAACCTTCTGTGCAAATGACCAACTCGGGCCATCATGCACAGACTGTAAGCACATGTTTTAGCCGGTTGTGCTTAAGTGTGGGTAGTGATGAATACACAGTCATCCTACAGGAATACATTAACTTCTTACTACATTCAGTGATTTGTATACCTGAATCAGGCTTGCGGACGCACATTGTTAAATGCCATAGCAGTCCTCCCTCCCAATTGTCGCTGCCCTACATCGATGCCAGAGCAGCTTGTTACTCACTAGCGTGGGTACACTACTGTAAGAGAGGGACACAGCATCGTACACTAATTCGAAGAAGACGGACATGGTGTTGGTGTATGGAGAAGCGAGAAGAAACGGAAGGGAAGCTGCACTTTGTACAGCCAACTATATCCTGCACTACGTCAGTGAACCAGTAATACGTTCGGAAACGTCACATAGCGACTACGAAAAATGGGTACGTTTTGGAGACGAGGTGGATGAGGTCAGCAGAGACGCGTTCGAACCCCGCGTTTTCAAGAGGCAGTCTTGGAGAGTGCAGAGGAAAACCCTTCTACAAGCACCCGTGCTATGAAACGTGCAATGGATACATCAAATGTGTCAGTATGGCGTGTACTACATTAACAGCTGCTGTGACCATACAGAGTGTGAAAGACGCAAGCATTACAGCCAGCGGATTATGCCCCTCGTTGATATTTTGCCAGTTGTTCCTGCATCAATGTGAAATGGTTCCTGATTTTCCTGTCGCTATTATGTCCACAGATGAAGCCCCATTCACCCAGGAAGGATATTTTAATAATCGAAATAGCCACATCTGGAATTACTCTAACCCACATGCAACTGCAATGAGGGGCTACCAGAACCAATATTCAATCAACATTTTGGCTGAAATACTTGGCAACAATGCTATTGGGCTGTACTTGCTGCCAACCCGTTTAATAAGCTTCCAGTATTGGTATTATCTGCAGTTCATGTTGCCAGACTTACTGGAGAATGTTCCGCTCGCCGCCAGACAATGGATATGGCTACAACACAATGGTACTGCCCCCCATTTCACGACAACTGTGCGTGACCACCTGACCGCAGCATGTCACGATTAATCGCTATGATGGGACGGACCTGTTGCATGGCCACCACGCTCACCGGACCTTACCTCATTAGACTTTTGGCTTTTGGGATTCGTCAAAGCATTGGTATACGATACACCCATTGAATCCGAGGAGGACTTGCTAGCGAGGGTCATGGCTGCCTGCGATAAGGTGCGAGACACACCAGGTGTCTTTGAAAGGGTACGTCAGTCTCTAACGCACCGCTACACCTAATGCAATTAGGTTGGAGGTGCGCATTTCAAACAGTTGCTAGTATGAAGTTGTTTTTCAGTAAGAAGCTGCAATGGCTGTTTTGTTGTGGTGTCTGTCCCTATACCAACCACCACACATGCAGCATCTTTGAACACATTTTGACGAACCAAATTTATTAAAGCCATTGCTACAGTCTCACACTGTTCGCATCATAATGTATTATCCCTGCTCTCTTATCACATCACATCAATATTAATTCATTCACACATTTTGACAGTATCTGCAGAACGGCCAGAGTTAGGCAGTAGCACAGGAACGTTTTGTCTTCTTTTTCTATCCCCTTGCTTCATAATGTGCAATCAATCACATCTAAATATCGGTGTAGCACATTTACTAATTGTAATTTGATTGCAGCATGTACATTATTTACCTTTGGGCGTAGACTGTGTTGTCTACCCACCAGGCCATAGTATTGCTACAACTGAAACCTTTGTGTGCATTTTATACGAAAATGGTGGGTCGTGGGGAGTTGCAACGAGAGTACATTTGTTGATAATTACTCCGCACTGCTTAATACAATGACATCAAACATCAATGTAGCGTCGAATGATGTCCATGGTGTTTGTGGCAGGGCTTTGTGCACGGGTGGCTGCGACACGGGGTGCCGCACAGCGCGTGGTGAGACGGCATTGCACCTGGTGGTGACGGCTGCTCGCTCGCGGGACCCTCTACCACTGGTGCGTGCGTTGCTCGAGGCAGGCTGCGATGCTGCTGCCCAGGAGAAGCTGCATGGCCGCTGCCCGCTGCACATGTTGGCTGCAACACAGCCCCTGAGTGCCGGTGCACTGGATGCTTTCCGACTACTGGTCGCCGCCTGCCCCACTGTGGACCTGCGTGACTACCACCTCCGTACCCCGCTGCACAAGCTGGCTGCTGCTGGCTGCGTCTACATCGAGCCTTTCCAGGTCACTTCACACCTCATGCCTTTCTACATTATGTACCCGTGTGCTGTGCTTAGTAGTAGATAGTGCAACAAAGCTTGTTTTAGAATAATTTTCATAATAGTTAATTAATTAATTATTTTTTTAGTATGTTCTCAAATCATGGAGTCCTCATCCTCCACTTCCATAATATATATATATAAAACAATTTTAATGGAGGGGGACATGACACCCTTCTCCCTCCTTTTAATTTGCCACCTTGCTGTGCTACATATGAAAAATAAATGGGGTTTGCTGGAAATTGAACACAGATAGCAACAAGCCACCCATGTGGCCACAGGTTAACTGCAGGCAAAGCAGTGGAACATCAGTAAGTACTAAGATACAGAATGGCTCAGGGAAACAAGAAAGTTTCAATCGGCGTTCAGTTAATGAACAAACACATTAGAATATATGTTCAGTAACGGAATTAATATTATACATAATAATGTTGCGTGCTCACTGCTCTTAACCGCTTCCCTTGCCCTGCCCTGCTTGCGAGAGTGAAGGAATGTGTGAAGGTCAGGCAAGCAGTAATCCAGAAAGCGCATGGACATTTACAAAGGGATGCCGCTGCATGCCGCCGCGATGAGCCTATCACGACTCGTGCACTCCTGACGTTGGGCGGATTGAATTTCTGAGGTTATCTTTACAGAATGTTCTGGTCAATGTCCTAGCCACTCAGAGCGCGACTAGGGGTGCGGGGAATCTTCTAGATCGGGCCAGCGATTAAATAGTCTCTATTTAAGCAGCGACGGGCCTCCGAGTGGGAGTTTTTTTTTTTAGAGTTGAAAGTTTGGAGGATAGTGCGACAGGTGTGTGAAGCGACAAGCCAGCAGAGCGATGAGTGGCGACGAAAGTGACCAGAGGGAGTGAAGTCTGTGGACTGCGATCATCGGTACACTGGTCAGAGAGAGACTGGTGGGCGAGACTAATGAACTGGATGCGGGAGTGACATACATTTGGAATGATGGAACTAAAAAGATAGAATATGTGTAAATAATGAATGTGAATTAATTGATGTAACCAATATAGAGATTTTGATAAGGACTTTAATTAATATTGAAACAGGCATTAAATATTGCGCATTTTGAGAGTAACAAGAGTAATAGTGGTAAGTGGAGATAGATAGTTTAATTTTGTAAATAATAGCAGTGTGAATAAATTAAAAATCAAATTTAGTTCTCCCATTTTTATTTAGAGTTTCATCCCTCGCGAACTAGGATATGCTCAGGTGGAATCTTGTAACACTGGTGTCAGAAGTGGGATGGCAGCATTAAACAACTAAGTAAGTAGTCGAGTGTAAATGAAACTGTAAATACCCAAATTAGTTCAGCAATGTAAAGTGTAAATGAGAATGTGAATAGCCAGATAACTAATGTAAATGATTTAGTAGACAAGAAAATAGATAGTGCAAATAGGAAAATAGACACAGTAAATGAAAATGCAGATAGAAAAATAGACACTCTAAATTAGAATTTAGACAGGAAAATAGAAGGCATTAGCGAGTTAGTAAAAGAAAGAGTGGACTGTGTGGACAAAAAAATTGACTGTAAATGAAAGGATAGACAGTGTCGAGAATGAAATGAGGAAATGAATTCACTGAAGGAGGAATGGCAGAAATTTTTTCAGCAACGGAGTTCCACAATCATCACACCGGCAGCCGACAAAGTGGGGAAGCAGTACAACTCGCAACCAACACAGCAATCTCGGAGGATAGCCAGCAGCTCTGCAGCAATTGTGTCGTGCAACATGGAGTGGGGAAGGGTGTCTTGGTTATGCCCGACCCTTGTAGGAGTACCAACACCTGTTTGAAATAGTTGCCACCCTGAATGGCTGGTCAGACGAACAGTGGGCTTACTACCTCGTGGCTGTACCAAGAGGCTATGCACTAAGCATATACTACAATGTCTGCCAGAACGACATCGACTGGAGTACCCCACACTGTTGTTGGCCTTGAAACTACATTTCGATGACCGATACTTGCGACATGCCCACCATGCTCAGCTGCACCCAGGGACCAGAGGAGCCACTGCAGGAGCTATAGCAAGACATTGCGCAGCTGTCCCACCTAGCCCTGGAAGGGTGCCCCGAGAAGGTGCGTACGACATCATCGTAACCAGCTTCAATTCTTCATCGATATTCAGACACAGCAGTACGGCAAGCACTAGGCCTATGTCTGGCTGCACCCCACACCATGCAGGAATTCCTGGTTCGTGCACTGGAGCTGAAGTCAGTAAGACAGAGGTCCACACTCGACGTCCGGTACAGGCAGTGACTCTAAACGAAAGCAGTGAAGGCAGCATGATAAAGACGTTGACAGAGTTGCAGATGGCAGTGAGGGACATCGCTTCCAGAGTACATGCTACAGAGCTTCGCCACAACCCCCCGCCTGAGTGTGGTTCATGTGGTCAGCAAGGGCATCTGAGAGCATACTGCTCACAATAACAGCAGTGATAGTAGTAATAGAGGTGGCAGCGAGATGCNGGGGGGGGGGGGGGGGGGGGGGGAGGTTGGTGACTGCTGTAGAGAAGGCCCCAATGTTGTTACATGTACATTCGGTGAAACAGGATTTGGTGCACTACTGGTGGAGGGGAGCCAGAACGATTTTCCTTGACAGATGGACGTCGACACTGGGCGACCTGTATGACCTGGGCCCTTCCACCAGCCATTGCCTGACAATATGAAACAATGGCATTCGACTAAAGTAACAGGCGAGACCACAACAGTTAGAAAAAGGAGAAAAGTGAACTCGAAGCCCGATGACCTTCGTCTAGAATACAATAAAAAGGATTAATCACTTGAAACTCGCAAATATTTTAGAAATTAAAGGTGCTTTGATGTGCTGGTTTTACAGAATTGAAGTTTACACAAGGGTTCGTAATTGCAGCACAGACACAGATTTTAATAAGTATTAGACTGTGTATTTCTTGAACAAAGTTACATTTTTTTTTCAAATGGAACGCCTATTCGCATTAATGAAAATAAAACTAGAGGAAATTTGAATATCAGTTATGTTTTTGCAGGATTCCAGTGCAAGTAGTTAACGTGCTATCGTAATATGACAATTGTAAATACCGACAGTTGTCTGCTCCATGTAACTGCTTGGCTACTAGGCTACGAGGTCGTATGTGTGTTTAGATGCGATTTCCTTTACACTGATTGCATTGGGACTTCCTTGTCAGTACTTTGTGATCGTACATACTACCTAGATGCAGGATGTGCTGGGAGATTGTATTTGCTAATGCTGGAAAATACGGCATGGTCATGATGTAGGCCTATGGCGAATGTAGGAAGAATGTTGTTTGTTCTTGCATTATGTACGCTGAACAATATCCCAATAGACGTCAACTATCTCGAGAATTACTTACGAACCTCTTCAACCAGTTACGGGAAATTGGAAGTGTAACACCTCGAAAACATAACAGAAACCGAGTGACTGGAGAAGATGGTGAAATTAATGTTCTAGGCCAGGAGTGGCGAACCTTTATGTATCAGCGTGCCATTTTTTCTAAAGAAATGTTCGATGAGGCCATAGACGTGCCATCAGATAATTTTAACTTAGTGATTATTAGAAAAATAATAATACTCTTTATTTACTACCAAAAATACATTTTGCAATGTCAAATAATAAATGTTTCCGTTGTACGCATAATTCAAATTNACTCTTTATTTACTACCAAAAATACATTTTGCAATGTCAAATAATAAATGTTTCCGTTGTACGCATAATTCAAATTACATTAGTGTGACTTCTGTTGTTGCAGATTAGATGACAAATAATTTATATTAGGGTTGTAAGATGTTACTTTTAGCAGAATGCATGCTGAACTGGAGTCATCTGTCAAACGGTTTCTAAGCGAGTCTTTAATGTTATTCATCTCTGAAAATAATGACTCGCAGGCATAGGTAGATGAAAATATGGTTAAAATAGCACGAGCCAGCTTCTTCAAACAGTTAAATGTGTCTGGAAACGAATTCCATGTTTCCAAAATTTTGATACTGGCATTTTTACTTATATTGCTTGACAATCTTTCTGTTTCAATTAATTCCAACTCTTTCCTTGCTTCAATAAATTTTTGAATCCATATTGAACTAGACTGGAAATCAATCAGCTGCATTTCAAATTCTTCAATTTCCAACCAATCGAATGGGGACAAATTCAGTTTATCAAATGAAGTCACATCAGGGTACATAATAAACTTTAGTGTTTCCGATAATTCTCTGAACTGAGAAAATCTCGCTGAGAATCCCTTGATTGAAGAATCAATTACAGAAATAAATTCTTCAGTTACTTCTCCACCTGGTTTCTCATGTATATCTAAATGGTTGAAATTTTTTTTCAAGTTTGGGAAATACTTGTAGTTTTTTGTAGTAATATCGTTCCTGAAAACATGTAGTTTAGCATCAAAAGCGCGAATGAGATCTATCATGACGATAATTGTTTTATTTGTGCCTTGAAGCTTTACGTTCAATTCATTGAAATGTTGGCATATGTCTGTAAAAAACATCAATTTTGAAAGCCACATAACATCCAACAACTCTGGGTATTGTTCAATTTTTCCCTCATTTTGCACAAACAGTCTGATTTCTTCCAAGCAGTCAACAAATCTTTGAAGTACGTTCCCGCGGCTCAGCCAGCGAACATTATTATACATCAGTAAGCCATTATATACCGAGTTGACTTCATTCAACAAAGCATCAAACTTTCGCTTATTTAAAGCGTGCGACGATATGAGGTTGACTATTTTTGTGACTACCGCCATTACCTTATCAAGAGATGTTAAACCACTCTTAGCACACAAGGCTTGTTGGTGAATTATGCAGTGGAATTCAAGAATCGAATGTCCTACGTCTGTTTGAAATAAACTTATGAAACCATTTTTTTTGCCCACCATACTTGGAGCACCATCAGTTGTGACTGAAACAATTTTTTTAAAATCAATTTCTTTCTCAGCAAGCGAATTTTTAACAGCCGTACAAATATCTGTGCCCTTTGTAGTTGTTAGCAACGATGTTATCGCAATTAATTCTTCCTTAATGATGTTTCCTACGCAATATCGAGCAAAAACAGCTAAACGTGCAGATTTAGTAATGTCAGTACTTTCGTCAATGCATAGCGATATAAAAGGAGCGGAGTTAATGTCAATTTTTTGTTGATCTGTTATATTTTCGGCCAGTTTTAAGATTCTTTCCTTTATTGTATTTCTAGATAGAGGAGTATCTTTAATGCGCTGAATTATCTTATCTTTATTATCGAAATCATCAAAAAGTGAGGGCGCGCATGCTAACCAGGCTTCCTTCAAAAACTCTCCATCTTGAAAAGGTTTACTATGCCGAGCAATGACATTTGCAGCCGAGTAACTTGCCGCGCTCGTATGACAATTTTTGCCAACATATTTAATCATAGACGTTGACTGTTTATTTCTGTCTTTCATTGCACTTGCAATTAATTCCTTTTGCACTGGTTCGCTTTTTTGACTAAGAGATTTGTGATTTGTTTCAAAATGCCGTTTTACAGACGATGTTCTACATACCACTGTACCAGAACATAAAACACACACCGCTTTGTCGCCTTTACTTATCATGCCATATTTTTCAGTCCACCAAGTTTGAAATTCTCTATTACACTTACTATCTTGCCCTTTTTGTTTTTTTGCTGAACTAGCCATGGTAAATAATAGTTAAAAATCAACTTTAAAATACAGTTGTGTCAACGAAATTGAACGAACGAAAACGTCAACAAACTATGCGTCATTAGCAATTGTAGTCCACGACGTAACTAAGGCAAGACAATAACAAACGAGCGCGCTTTCCGCCCGCCGCCCCGCGCACCGCACCCGTTCACTCCTTAGCGTAGGTCCGTAGGATCACTCGCGCGCGTTCGTTCCTAATATAATACTGATACCTCCCTATTTGCGCTATGGCGTATAAGTCTGTATCTGCTCTCTGCGTAGGGCGCCAGCAATGGATGCTAGTCCTCAGTGATAGGGCGTGTAAATATGTTGACACTACTGTTCGTAGTTCAAATTTACCAAATGAATTTGAACTTCCTTGAGAGTTCACGTATGTCGTTTTATTTTTCGCTTAACAAGGTTCTTCACACTTGCTGCATGTCTCTACTTAGCTTGTCTCGAGGCGCTGGTTCGTCTCTCGGCTGGGGCTGACTCCGCTCCGGTGTCGAACTCGGGGCTGCTTCGTCACCTCGTCGGGAGGCTGCGACAGTTCCTCGCAGATTGGTCTTGGCGTCGTGATGCCTTCTCTCGAACTCCACTCCTCCCGGCTCCACTCCTCTTTCCTCGACTCGCGTACGCCGACTCACTCCCTCCGCGTCTGTGGTAGAACTGACCTCTTCTCGTCTGCTCCTCCGCCGTTTTATTAGCCCGTTAGCCATATTAAAACGCCTCATCTCGCACGTGGCTGGGGGCTGAACGCCGCGCCCTTGGTCGTAAACACGTGTTCGGCGCTGCGGCTATCCGCACGTGGTCTCAGCGGCGCCGGCGATTTTGGCATTAAAGTTTTATGGCTTCGCCCACCACGTGCTCGAGTGGGATACCCGGCCCCGGTTGTATAGGGCTTAGCGTCCCAATTTCCGCTGCGAGACACACGTGTTCCTTCCTTCCCGGAATTCTGGTGTTATTGTTCCAGCACGCTCGCCAAAGCTATTAGCTGGTTTTTGGCAGTAGCCAGCCTGCGAGAGAAATGCAGCTGTGGGCTGTGAAACCTTTTAACGTTTTCGACGCAGCTGCGAGAGGCTGTGCCTTCTCGTCGCGGCGGAATCCTGGTGTCATTCTTCTGACACGCTCGCCGAACCCTTAGCTGGTTTATGGCGGCTGTTCGCGTTTCCTTGTCGTTGCGAGTTTCGACAGTGTGTGCCTGCTGACGGAAAATATATCTCTGGATGCAGAATGCATCAATACGTCATAGTGAACTTTGTTATTTTAAACTAAAATGCAAACCTTTTGATCCGTGGCGTGGCGTGCCCAAAATATTGTTTCGCGTGCCATCAATGGCACGCATGCCATTGGTTCGCCATCCCTGTTCTAGCTGCTTTTACTGTAAATCCGCAAGTTAGCTCTCGTGCAATAGCAAGACGGAGTGGCATGAGTCAGGCAAGTGTAGGTACTATGCACTGTCATAAATTCCATCCATACCATAGGTCTCTCCATCAATAGCTATATGAACACCATTTTGAGAATTGTGTTAACTTTTATACATGGGCATTAAGACATGATAAACAAGATTTGTCATTTATCTTATTTAGTGTAAAGCAAGATTTACAAATCATGGCGAAGTCAACCTCAGAAACATGCACTATTGGTCAGTAAACAATCCCCATTGGCTTCGTCAAGTGGAATGTCAACATTCATAAAGTGTAATTGTGTGGTGTGGAATAGTGAACCATCATCTCATATGCCCTTTTTTCATAGAAAAAACACTGTATCCCTAATAGTATGCCAACCTCCTAAAAGACGAACTTCCACAGATGTTAGAATACCTTCCACTGCAGACTAGGAGGATCCTGTGGTATCAGCATGATGGTTGCCCAGCGCATAGTGCAAGATGCACTACATCTTGTCTTCACAGATTGTTTCAAAATCTTTGGATTGGACGAAGAGGACCTGTACATTGGCCTTCACGTTCACCAAACCTGACCACTTAAATTTTTTTTCTGTGGGGAATGCTAAAAGACAATATTTACAAGGATATACCGACTACACCATAATATATGAAACAATGTATTATAGCTGCCTGTTCTGAAATTTCCGATAAAATGCCATAACATGGGCAGCGATCCTTACATGACAGACTAGAAGGTTGTAGCTGGTGGTCTTAATTTTGAACACAACCTGTGAAGGACAGTTTTATCTTTCTTCTTCAGAATTCACAGAATTTGTTTATTCACTTTTGTACTTCTTAAGAGAGTGCTAATACATTCTCGTGTGGACCAAATTACCTTTCAAGGACTAATGTGATCTGCAACCACATTGATACAGAAAATGTCAAGCCAATAAAGTAGCCACCAAGATGACTGCCACTAACTTCGCATGATGCAGTTGAGAGAATTCTGAAGGAAATGGAACCATCAGTTAGTCCATGGTCTTCTCCCATTGTACTTGTTAAGAATAAAGATGGTTCTCTTGAGGTTTTGTGTAGATTATCACCACCTTAATAATGTGGCAAAGAAAGACTCTATCCACTTAAATGGAAAGAAGACACACTGAACAGCCTCACAAGTTCACAATGGTTTTCTACTTTGGACATGAAGAGTTGGTATTGGCAGTGCGAGGTGGTCCCTGAGGAATAAGAGAAGACTGCATTTTGTGCCCATGAGAAAGGAAACTGGCAGTTCTGATTTATGCCTTTTGGGCTGTGTAATACCACTGCCTGTCCTGTTAGACAGAAAGGGCATTTGAAGAGCACTTGCCAACCTTAGATTCTGTATTCCAGAAAGTGGCTGCAGCTAACTTGAAACTAGTTACAAAGAAGTGCCACCTTTTCCAAAATAAAATTAATTTCTTGGGACATGTAGTGTCTGCCCACAGAATTTAAACAAACCCAGGAACACCAAAGTCATAAGAAATTGAGAGACACCAACTGACAAAACTGATGGGCGGAGTTTTCTGGGATTGTGTGCCTACTACTGTCGATTTGTACCTGCATTCACCAAGATAGCCAAGCCACTTCACACATTGACTGTGCCAAAAAGGAAATTCCATTGAACCACTGAGTGAAAAGTTGCTTTTGTTAAGTTAGAGGAAATTCTGATATTGCCCCCAGTTCTGGGATTCCCTAAAACCAGGGGCTCCTGCAGGGACTACGGTTCTTCCAGTATCTCCCCTGACCAGGGATGCCACGACCCCATCAGAACGCCCGACGTCCAGCTCATCCAGTAAGGGCACCAGCGAGCCACCAGTGGACACGGACACGCATTCATGGCGTGTTGGGGATGCCCAACCACCCACCTAGCTCGCAGGGCTCACTTCATGTCTAGCAGTTGCAGTGACGAGACTAAAATGGATGAGGGCTCCACGCCCCAAGCATCTCCGTCACCCACCATGTGCATCCTGTGTGGCATGCGGGGGCCACCTGCCTCTCTCAGCAGCTGCAACAGTACCACGTCTGCGGGGCGCACGCCCCATCCCACCACTTCCACTCTGCACCCAAGGCCCGCACCACCTGCGGCCTCGGCGAGGGCCACATCGACCACCATCCTGCTGCTACTAGAGGATAGCAAGGATCAACATGTTGCAGCAGATGAAAAGCCTCCAGAAGGAAGCCACGTCCCTCCAACCTTAGTTCGTTTGTCCTGCTACACTAGCACAGTTTCGATGCGCCCTCTACTGAGGACAAGTCGACACGAATGCGGCAGTCGGTTACCCCTCCTTGACTCCAGCACTGGCGACGTGTGCTAGGCTGCACCCCACCTCCGCTACTATGCAAGCACCAACAGTCAGGTGGCCATCCTACTTTCATACCCTCAAGAGACACCTTTTGAGGGCGTGATAATTCGGGTCGATCAACACCACCAAGAGAAGTCCCCAGTAAAAATACTGCCTGTAAAATGAATATAGCGTGGGGGTCACAATGGTTACAGTGTTTCAGCAACCCCTCGTGTGCTCCCATTCATTTAAAATTTACGTCCCTGTGAGTGTGTGTTATGAGTGCAGTGCGAGTGTGGCAAAGGCACGTAAAAAAGTGCAAAGTGAAAAGTCATTGTTTAAACATGCTAATTTGCAACACTGATGAAATTAGCTTTGCAATTACCCTAATTGAGCATGGCTACCCACACCCCTTCCAGGGTCAGAATGAACTTTCCCACCATGAGCCATCCACTTGCAACCTTTAGTTCTGTAAAACAAGGGTGCAATATATTTCCATAACTGTTCAAAACTAGTGCCTAGTGTGTCACTAGCACATTTAAATATGCAAGAGATTGTGAAAGACAGCACCAGCCACAATCAAAATTAAATTGCTTAAGAAATGCAGTGCCAACACATTTAATTATTACAAATAATTTGCTTATGCAAATTAGTATCAAGGGTTTCGTATGTCTTTCTAATCAGGTTAATTGTGGTTCTGTTTGTTTTTTGCTATTGAAATGTTTATGTATTTTTCCAACTCACTGGTGCACATTTGACTCGTCATCTCAGCGGACACCACCATGTTGTATTGGCCACGAGCATTTTTCGGGAGCGGCCACACACCTTGTGTTTCCGGGTCTTCGACATTCTTGCACCGACCGCTTAGTTTGACGTAGTAAATTGTTTTGTCTAGAACTTAATTCTCTTTCATTTGACTTGGAAACCGTGCCCCTTCCCCAATCACACCAGCTCAAATAATGCCGGGAAGTTAATAATCTGTAACTTATATACACCAAGTGCCTTTTTCCATGTGTGTCGGTAACGCACCTAAGCCATTATGCTCATGTAAGTGCCTCTAAGGAGGGTTTTCATTGGTGAGTAAAACCAGTGCAACTTCAGGTCTGCGTTTTATTTCGCTGTTGGCTGCTTCAGTGCAGTATAATTATTTATTGGTGCTCTACCCATGGTGCTACCGCAATCCTAAAACGGCATATAAACCTACGGTGATTCTGACATGTGAGATGGCCATACAACAATCTCACTCAAAATTTAGTGGCATATAAGAGAGCCAACACTCTTGTTTAGGTAGGCATTACTAGGATATTTCAACATTACATTACATCACCTTGTCACAAGGTGATCTCAGAAGAAGTCATGTGGGCAAGCGGCCGACAACCCGAGATAGAGTTTCTTGCTCTTGTGCCCATTATAATCCTCCAACCACCTCTGAAAAACCTGGTACTGGAAGTCTAACCTCTCTTCTCCTCTCTCCTGAGACCACAACATCCTGTCACTATGATATGCACTCAGCTAGTAATCTAAAAGTTTCTTCACAATGTAGTCAGCAGTGGTACCCATTATGTTCAAGTCACATGTGTACAAGAACATTGAAGATTTAATGCTGTGTATGAAAATTATTGCTTAGTAAATAAACTATTCAATTTTTTTTGTAAATTTATTATTTCTAGATGAAGTGTATTGATATTAGTATATTAATAACAATGTACCATGTTTTAAGACTTCTCATTTCATTCAATCAGAACACCAATTCCAAAGCAAGGGTTCAAGACCCCTTCCCCCCAACTTCAGCAACAGTCTAACCTCTGCAAACAAAAGCCACCACATTTGAATTACACTAGCCATTTTTGTGAGCAATAAAAAAAAACATTGCATTTCATAATTAAGAATAAAAAGTATTTCAAGCTAAAGCTGTGTCCCATTCCAATATCTGACTTTCATTAAATCCTTTTTTTTTTTTTTTGGCTTTACCTTGTCAAAATTCAAACACACCACTTTGATCAACAGCAAATTACTCTGGAAAAAGCCATCACAGTGTTTGAATTTATAGGTTATAATTTTTCCTCCATATGTTCGCCAGGGAGTGAGAAGCAAAGAGTTTAAGCTTGGCTGTAATTGAGTAATCAGGGTGGACATTGTGACTGTTGAATGTTCACACAAGCATGTTCGCCACATGATACCAGTGCTGACAACTGCTGCAGGTGCTGCTCCAACATGGGGCTGACCCGAGCCTGCAGAATGACCGCGGGGAGACGGCACTGCTGGAAGTTCTGGAGAGAGACGCCCCGGGCAATAAGGATGTTGTCCTGCTGCTGATAGCCAGAGGCACCAACCTCGCCGCCAGCACCATCTACCGGGAGACGGCACTCCACATAGCGGCTAGGTAGCATGCATACCTTCCTCCTACCAGACAATTGCAACCTCGCACCCTCACATATTGAAGTAACATTGATATCCTCATGGTACCGCTTCAGTGTTTGTTGAAAGTAATCTAAAGTACATACAAACAGATAGTCTATGAGGAAACCAAGCACTCAGTTGAGTGCTTGGTTACACATTGTGAACTCATTATAAAGAACTGATTTGCATAATGCTTTCAGTTCAGTAAAATCTAGATGGAATTATAGAAGGATGTATTTTGTTCATGTCCCTAAGAGTTCATTATTTCACTAAAAATCATAAGTAAAATGTTACTGTGTGTTAGATGCTTTATGGTCATTAATGTTTCCATAATACATTCTCTGCGCATTACTGAGATCTGAGATCAGGATTGGTTCTTAATTAAAACATGTATTTTATTATACAGTATAACTAGGTATATATTACTTTTTTTATATATACTGTTAAATGTAATCTTTGACATGTTCAGTATCTCTATTCGAAATCTCCTGAATGTGAATGAAAAAAAAAAAAAAAAGGGCAGTTGTGCACTCATTAGCAGTTGAATTGGAGATACAAGCCTACTCCAAACACGCTGGGGATTTAATTAAAATAATTATTTTCATCGGCCACGTGCCTCTTTGTTCTGTGTCGGCTGACAGCACGCCTTAATGCTCTCAGGAGGGAGTAAATGGTGAGAAAAATCAGTGCAAGTGATCTCTTGTTTTTATTTCACTATCGTTCACTTCACGATTGCATAATCTAACTTTGGGTATTCTACCCACTAGTACACTTAACCTCGATCATTGTTTTATGGTGTTTTTGGCATGTGAGACGGCCACTCAACAGCCTCGCATGATAATTAGAGGCATATGAGGAGGTCTACACCCTCGTAGGTAGGCATAGGCGTCACCTCGTCGCAAGGGGTGAGCTCCGAGAAGCCACGTGGACGAGTATCTCATGCTCTGGCACCCTTTTACATCCTCACAAGTATCACAACACCTGTACCGTAAACCTAAACTCACTTCTCCCTGTTCCTGAGACCACAACAGCCCGCCAGAGTTATAATAAAAATACTATAATTTCAAAATTTTATAACTTTTATTACTGTTTAAAATTGTAGTATAATTTATTATATCTTTTGGAAATATATATTTAATGTAATAATTATTCTGCAGCTATGGAAGGTGTCAGAACATTTCACATAATTCATATTTAAACAATCAAATATTCTAATGTTTATGACATTTAATTACGGTTTTATGGTATGTTCTAGTGTTCTCGCTTTTTGTTAAAATATTTGGTTCCGCAATTTTTAACTGTTATGGCTTTCTCTTCCGCCTCGGCTTGGGCAATGCACAGACAGACACATAGTCAGTCAGATTACAGAGGTGCATTGGCGTCATGCCACCCAGAGACTTCGACTGTTTTGCTGATCAAATTAACTTCAATAATCATTCAGCTTATTTTGGAACCTCGATGCAACTTCTTTTCTTCCCTAGCAGTGTCCCCTCTCCCCTGCTGGTTCCACGCCCAGGGGTTTAATTTACAACATAATCTCTAATAGGTACCTATTTGGGTTTGTCTGTGTAGTCCACAAGCCAGAGGGATGTCCGGGATCCGTGTAACTTAATAATGTCTTAATTATGTGTATCACTTCAATCAACAGTAAATTCACTGAAAGTTTTATGGTGTGTTATTGCGTGATCAGGTCATCTGGCATTGTAGGTAGCTGGACCACTCAACCAGCACAATGCATTTCAGTACACGCCTCTTTGCCGTTTGTGTGTCGGGCATGTGGAATGGCCCATAACAATCCCACTAGGTGATAATCTGTGAGGTGTGAGGAGAACAGTGAAGCTCCTAGGATATTGCACTGGCACCGACCACAGCTCTCACAACAGACAAGGAGTCTTATGGGGGACTATACTGTGCCTCGGCTGCATGCCTGTTAACCACGATTATGTGCTTCTCCGAGCCACAATTGAGAAGCTGGCGCCCATTCCACTTCTCCTGTCCCTACCCTTAGTATCCTGTCTGAACTGAAGCAATGTTTAAATTCCAGCTCGACATCAGCAGAATCCCAGTACCTGTTCCCAAGACCTACTACTGTCTACCAAAATATTAAACAAATCAGATGTGTTCCATTACAGTAGGTAAGTTTTTTGGAATGAATGCAGGCTACTGACATTTTTAAACATTAGGTCATTGTGAGGGTGCTAGAGTTTAGCTTCACAGCCCAAACGTGCATGCCAAATACAAAAAGACTGTCTTTTTTATGGTGGAACTGCAAGTCATTGAGTCGTATATGCATATGTGTTAGTGCAGACACAGTATTGAAGATCCAAGTTGCCCCAAACACCATTGCAAAACTAGTGTGTTAATGCGAGGCTTGATGCAAAGTATGTATCCTGCAACTTTCTGTCTGCCTAATTTGTCCACAAACATCGTTTTGCACCAAATACAAATACTTGTGTGCAGCCTTTATGAATCCTAACTGGTTGTAAGGCATCCAATGAGGCTGGACAAGTGGTGGTTTGCACCGAATCTGTGGTGTATCTCAGAATTTGACTATTTTGTTTGGAGTTCACAATAATCTTAAATGCCCAAAACGTTTCTTTCCTGAGGACAGGTGCTCAAACACTAGAATAGTTCCTAAATTATCGGCTTTTAGGAAGAGACAAAAGAAACATCATGAATGATCAATTTTTAAGGTCAGATTAATTTAATTTTACTTCAAAATGTCTTGGAACAAAGTGTACGAGAAGTCTTGGAAAATCTGTAAATGCCGTGGTATTCTGAACTGACCTCTTAGTGGTGACAGTGTAGTTTCATTTATGTGCAAATCAGTGCATCTGATGTGACATTGTGCATAGAACTGGAGGTGTGGGAGTGTTGTTTGCAGGAAGAATCGACCAGTGATTGTGATGGCGCTACTGGAGCAGGGAGCCCCAGTGAATGCCTGGGACCTTCATGGCAACACACCACTGCATCTGGCTGCGGGGCGCGGCTACCTGGATGTGGTGCAGGGGCTTCTCAAGGGCCGTGATGTGGACCTGAATGCATCCAACAAGGATGGACTCACCCCGCTCCACATTGCTGTTGACAGTGGCTTCATTGCCGTTGTTCAGGTTAAACCTCATTTGATTCTTACCTGTTGATATCTTTTATCTCTATAGGCTTGAAACACCATTATCTAAGCTTTGATAGCTTCCATTTGTGTGACGATTCTTCCTTGCATAACACTGTCTACATTGGTTCTGTGAACCATTGTAGTTGAATAGATTCCAACTGCTCGTCAAGAATATACACATTACCTGATCCAGAATAAATGATCTGGCTATTGGAACATTCCACATTATCAGCCTCTGGGCATGTTTACCATGCAATATGTGGACACAACTAAAGATGAGCTTAAACAGTATTTACAAATATATGTGACAGCTACTGTGAAATATACACAGTTGCTAAAATATTAAAAAGTCATACATAACTGTTGTAACGATACCACCGACAGTATTAATTTGAAAAAAAAAAAAAAAAAAAAAACATTAGTGTGAATTTACAACAAATGTTCCTTGAACAGTATTTCATTCTGACGATATTTTCTCCTTGTCGATAAAGTTTTTGTTTAAGGTGACCTTCCTCTCTTAGTGAGAAACTGAACATAATGCTTGGTTTTAAAAACTTAAGTAGGTTTTATATGGTAATTTTTCTGAAATAATGGATCAAAAACTGATATGAAAGTGCATTCAAAATAAAATATTGTATTGTTACATATTACATTGCTATGGTTTGAACAATAACTGTGACGTGAACCACGCGTCCACGTGCTCCTTGTGCCCACCCTGACCGCCGCAGTCACATCAACTGTACCAGCTGCCCCAGACCGCATCAGCAACATCAGGTACAAGAGTGCGTAGTGCAGGTTGACAAGAACGGAACTTGCACTTTCTTGCCAACAGGTACTACATGACTCAAGAGGTCGTCTTACTATATTTATTACAAGAGGTAAGTCTTGTAATAAATTAGTAGACGTTCCGAAATGGTGTTTACCCCAAAGCCACAGCCGTTGGGCGCAGGAGCCATTGGTCGTTACGTCATAGCAGCTCGCGCCGCGACATACGATGTAACACACCCTCAAGTGGTATCAACTGGTATGTATGCCGAAGCTGAAGTGCTAAGTAATCCAAAGTGCGACCAATAGTGCGCAGCATTTTTCTAAACATATCACTCAAATCCATCTCTTTCAAGGCTACAGTCAGAGGTGGGTTTTATTGTATTAAGTGTCATCGAGCATGGCAACACACACACCTTTTCCCAGGTGGACTTGTCCATCCCTTCAGGAGACAGCCATAATCAAACTTACAGACACATGCAGGGCCCCCTGGGCTGTCGACCGAACGACCCACATCTCTAACTCTCTGCTGAGTTATGGCGTCGGGCAATTCTACACTCAACCAGCCCTGGGTCACCTTGAACACGTCAACTGTACAGTAAAACAGTAGAGTAAAGTAAACGTAATGGAAGTGGAATTAAAGCAATTCACTTGAAGAGATGTATTAGCATTTTAAACAGAAGTTTTGATTACTCAAAGAATATTTTGCTTAAATGTATGCAGTCGCCATTTCTTAATAAATATGCAAACTCCAGTAAGGTTTGCTGGCTGTAAAGCTGTGACATGTCGCAGGCAGCTGAAATAAACTGACTTGTGAAGCAGGTATCACAATCCTGTGGATGTAATGTATGCCCGGTATGCAACGTGTCACAGTCCTAGATACTTCCACGACTGTGCTACATTTATAATTATCATTTGACATGTATATATCAGTAACGAAGTAGCAGGCTGTAATGTATCGGCCATCTCTAAACATAAGTTGTATAGAGATCTTGGGAACATAACATGGTGCTTTTTAAATACTGTTGTTAAAAGTGGTGTCTGCATCTGCATTACATTTCTGTATTATTCTTAATTTTTGTACAGGTGTTTATATATTTCTGCTTACAATTGACGTGCCGACATTATTTGGGTCACACATCTTAGACAACCTTCCTGAGTTTAAAATTATTGACCGACTACTTATGGTAGTGATACCACATCACTGACATTGTGCGACCACCAACATTCTAGTTGCATTAGTGACTACTTTCCTGAAATAATATGCCACTACTAGCACTAGAGATGGTGAAAGATCAACATATTGTTCCACCTAAGGCAAAGTCAATATGAATATAATCAGATATAATGTTAAGTGCAACTAGCTGTCCCATCCAAAGCACAGACCTATCAATCTTGATCAGTATGAAGGATGCATGAAGGTAGATGACAAAGGTGCACTGCATCAGAGGATCGAAGGAGGAGAACTTTAAAGACCATGAGGAAACACCACCCCACTCACATGAAAATCCCTAGCCACATACAGTTTGTCTGAGGTATCTTACCCCATGGAGATAATGTAAATGTTTTGTGTGAAAAAAACAAATGCACTTTAAAATTGTACAAAACACATTGTCCAAGCTTAAATTCTAGCTGAAAATTCTAATGATTATCACTGCTTCATTGCTTATACTAGGATGTTTAGATTGTTTCCCTCATTTTTGTGGCTGATCACCAGCTAACACCAGTGAATGTTTGCTTTCTCCACTAACTCACCAGACCACAGGGGTGGGGTGTATTTCCATGGAACATGTTTGTAGACAGTCACCAGGTTGCTTGGCAAGTACACTGTACAACGTTCAACACTGATATTCATGTTCTGTTATGCTCTGCTCTGGGCATTATCCATGCAATATACTATACCTACCTGCTGTTCTTAGATACTGGTAGTTGACATTTGTGGTGTTTCAGACTTGAGATCTGCAAGGCTGCTCATGGAGCACCATGAAAGCACAAACTGCTGTCTATTTGTTAAAACTACATATCTTGAGTTCACAGTTTTCACAAATGTGATTGGTAAACTTCTAAACTATAATTTATTTAATGCAATACTATGCAGTAATTATTATTCTCGTGTTACTGCAGTGACTAGATCTCTATGCAGACACCGTGTTCTTTTGGTAAATACACTTCTGTCTTCAATCACTGTAGTTGATTTTAATGATATCTGCCCATGCCCTTTCCACCCTCAACAGTTTTTTAGTTGAATGATGTGTTCTGTAGGTTTTAATTATTTACATTTTATTCAGCATTATTTCTTGTTTTGTTTTCCTCTCATGTAGACATACTGTTTTATCATCTACACTTCTAATATTTTTATAGAGCTTCCTTTTTTTATATTGTCAGTCATGCACTTTTTCAGTAATCTAAGCCTGTATGTTGCTCTCAAGAAATAAACCATTTCGGGATGGTAACATGACGAAGAGAGGTAAATTTGAAATATTTGATGTGTGATGTAGCAGCGTGTGTGTGTGTTATGTAAGAGGTGTGGTGATGTCTTCAGGTGCTACTGGCAGCTGAGAGCTGCGATGTGAATGCGCGCACCGCACTGAGCATGACGGCACTCGACCTCGCTCAGCAGGAGTTCCGCTCCCGTTCGCAGCCAGAAATGACGCAGATGGTGTCGCAGGAGATGGAAAGGCGGCAGTCTCGCGGTCGAGACGACACTCACTGCACCTGAGGTTGGCCACAGACGGGAGTTGTGATTACACTTCTCGTAGCACTTGAGGACAGCCACAAGTGGATACTGGTGTCCACATCACCAAGTTACCACTTAGACATTAAAGGAAATGTGGGAGGTGTATTCAACCAGTGGTTAACATATTTAAAATCTGGAATGAGTGCATTTTAACTTTAAAAAAATCCAGTGATATGTTAACTGATGAAACACTTTAGTGCAGTGTTTGTGGCGAGGTGTGCCCCAATACTTGCTGCATAGCAACCAAGTGCATGGATGTCACATGGGCATGCTCTGTTGTACCTATATTGTAAACTGACAAATGTAGTATTATGAATCGAGAGTTATTGAATTATTTTTTCCCCTCAATTGTGCTGGGAAACTATTTAAAATTTATGGATTGTAGTGTCATTACACATCATCACTAATATTACACACATTATTTTAAACAATGGTGAAATTGTGTCAACTTTACAAACATAAGTAACATTCTGAACTATGTACTATGTGATGAAATGTAAAGCATTTTTCACACGAGGCAAGATGTAAGAAAAACTTTTGTCGTATACAAAACCTGCTCATTATCTCTTCCAGGGCTCATACCAGATGCACATTGCATTGGGTGAATACTGCTTGACAAAAAACATATTGAAAGTTGAGTATTTTATATCTGAGATTATTCCATATTTTACTGTATTTACTATCGTATCTTGCACACTTTTTATCATCATTTTTTTGGGTTCAAAAGAAATGTGTAAGATGTGTGATGTAATTTTTTTGTGCATATTTTTATAACATAGCTATCAAAACTATGTTATAAGCAACTACGCTCATTTGCTAAAATATGGATCAACCTGAAGGTGCCTTCACAGGGGCATGTAAATTGGTAGAAGTACAGGACATTGTAGTATGTATACAAAAAACATCAAAACATTGTACCATACGAAGCATGTATTCCAGGGGACCAACACTTGCAGGATGCACTTAGTATGGTGTTGGACTACAAGTAGCAAAGAGGGAGGCGGTGATATGGTTGGGCATGGAGGAATACAGACCTTGGATGTTTTCCTGGGAAAGATCCTGCAACAGCTGGTGCAAGTGACTCTCGAAATCAGCTGAAGTTGCAGTCCAGTTTGGTCTCAAAATTGTTTGATGCGACCACCTTGCTGGCCAAGGAAGCATGCAGACATCACGAAGGCATGCCAGAGGTACCTGTGCTGTGTGAGGCCGGGTATTATCCTGCTGGGCAATTGCTCTACAATAGAGTGTGGATCACAGAGCTGGCCAGGGCGTCTCCAGACTTGAATTTGGCGGTCGTCTGTATTCAGACATAACCATAATTTGTCACTTAACACCACTCATCACCAATCCGCAAGCTGCCATGTTGCCTATTACTGGCAGAAGATCACGGGCTCGGCGATGCTCAGGTTGTAATAGTAGACATTGTAAGGGATACTGTGATGACACATCCCGCTCTGCTAGCCACCTTGATATGGTACTGGTGGACACAGGCGTATCTCCAGCTGCTGTGACATGTCCCTGGATGGTGTGCGCAGCGACGCCTGTGGAGTGCTTACATCCTATCGCATGATGAAACAATCCTCCCTGTTGGTGGTCCGCCGGGGTCGACCCGAGCCTTCTCGATGGGTGTGTGTAACTTCCTGTTCCTACAGCGTCCAACACCGACTCACAGTGTAGGCAGAATAGTTCAGGTGGAGAGCGATGTGCCAAAACGTCTAACATGCCTCTGAAGACGATGTTGCCTCTCTCAAACACGTCTACCTGGGCAAAATGCGTCATCAGAGCATGCTGCGTATTCGCTGAACTCGTATTACGCTGTACATGCCACAGAGCGTTTTCAAGCCAGGGTTGGCTTGCCCAGTTGTGGCTGCCTGCTGTGCTGCAACTCGCTTCGCATCACGTCGCCGCTCTCTAACCCTTCAGCCTTCGGCTGCGAGAGGGGAACTCGCCGCCAGCTTCGACCAACTTCGGCCATTTCTGCCGGCTCACTGCCACCACTCTCTCTACGTCTCTTCTCTCTGCGTTTTCTCTCTCACCAAACCCTGCAACCCCCTCACTGGCCATGTGTGCCGCGAATAAATAGGACTCTCAGTCCTCAGTTCAAGGCTGTCTCGCACCAGTTCAGTAGCACGCCATTACTCTGCCCGAGAGCCATCCGACGTCTCGTCTAGCTACGCACGCCACTCTGCCAGAGTGTCAACTGACTTCTTCAAGTCGTCACTGCCACAGCCATTCACAGCACTGTCGAGAGTCTTACTCTGCACGACACCGCCTCACAGCCCGCCAGCATACTGAAGCATGCCACGCTTCCAACTACCTCGTAGCTCATCCGCAGTTGACACGAGTACGAGTACGAGAAGTCGCCCTCACCGCTCACGCTGCCGCATCTTCCGAGACTAAGTCAATTACCAGTTGGCAACCTAGGATCATCCCTTCAGGCCCTAGTCAGGTTACAGTCTTGTTTATGTGTATTTGATTGATTGACCAACAATAAAACAGGCATAAATCTGACTTGGTTAAGTTTTCTCTTCCAGCATTCTGTACTTTATACACCTACTCCCGCTGTTTCCTTTTTCGTCACCAGTCGTAGTAAGACTCTTCCAGGAATAGCCACGAGCCGAAACCTTGTTCCCTACCTCATACTTTGGAAACTGTCTCGAAGTGCAACTTGGGAAGCCTGTCTTCTGGGCCACACCTGAGCAGCAGTTGTCACTTTGACTATCGCCCCTCTAGTAAGTACCTTGGTCTGCTAGCGACATCCTGCTGGCCAAGTCACTAGACTGAAGGCTACATCCTGCACCCTACTCTCCATCAAGCTGCGTCTACAACTTACTGGCCACCCACTATCTACCTATCATGCCCCCCTCCTTGGCCACGCCATAGGACTGAGTGGGGCAAATATATTTCCCATTTTTGCAATACAATGAACAAACAAAAATAGACTTAACAATGGACCACATAAAAATAATGGGTCTTATTCACAGACGTTTTTAGTCCAAACTAAGAAAAAATCATCCTCTGACATATTTTTTTTTGTATTCAGCCTTATTACAGCTAGTCCGGGTATCATATTGCTTTAGTGCGGACTAACTTTTAGTCCGGACTTAGGGTAGGACTAACGACGTATTAAAGTCAAAAATAAACACGACGAACTTAAAAATAAGTCAAGTTTGCTAATATTACATGCAAGTGAAACCTAGACATAGTTTACAGAATACGAAAAAAATACGTTAAAGGCCGATTCTGTCAACCTGTTAAAACAAAAATATACCGATTTAAAGGATGAAATGTTCCGTGAATAATATTTTAAAGGAAATATAATCATAATACATCGGTGTTAAGCTACATATAAGCCTTTCGAAATTCTGTGCGAACCAAATGCTTTCTCTGAAAACAATTCTTACCAGACACGATATTAATACTTTCAAAGATAATTTTAAGACCAAACCTTATTTGATAACATATAAGAGTAAAGTATTTTGTTCAGGTAAGTGTATTGGGTGCTTAATTGTAACATTATTTATTGATGTGCACGTTCAAATCTTGTCTGGGTAAATTTTTTAAAAACTATATTATAATGTATTTTGTAATGTATTTAACATTGCAGTATTTGCATAAAAAATTGAAACTAGCCTATACTCCTAGTGGATGTGTTATGAAAAATTAACAAATCAACATTGAATAATAATTTAACATAATATTAATTTTTTTCCCCTCCATCCCGTAGAATTGCAATACAGGATCGAGTCAGATGTATATAAAATAAATTTCGAATAATCAAGTGAGATTCTAACCTGCAGTTTATGCTTGCAAAGCAACCTTATCCACTGCTCCACACAATTACACTTGCTTTCGGCTTAACAAATTAAAATATTATGTACAACTAAATATTATATGAAATATAGAATAAGTTGCAATTTACAGGAAATTTGTTTATTTTGCGAAGGAACAATATCTGTTTGAATTGATTGAAGCTGCTTTTAATGTGTGTGTCGTTTCAAATTTAACTTTATTTTCATAGTAAAGCTTTTATTTGAGACGAGAATCTGCAACGCACGTGCACAGTAAATCTGGCAACAGTTTACTTCGATGATCCCTTGACTAAAGTTAGCCCTACTTTAGTCGGGGTTTATGAATACGAAGTAGTTACTAACTATATAGGTCTAACCTCAGACCAACTCCGAGGAAGATGATCTCTGGATCATCCTTGGACTAAAATTAGACCATGAATAAGGCCAAATATTTATACTCTGAGGTTCTCCAGTCTCCTTTCCTACATTAAATAAAAATCCTGGCTCTCTGTTACCTCGTCCCACACCAAAGCCTTTTGCTTAGCCCTGTCATGGTGGTCATCCTCCCTTAACACTCGCCCACATGACCACTGCCGCTAACTGAAGTACCACTTGCTGTCTTCCTTCGGCCGTTCATTACAAAAAATTAAAGTGAAATGTTATTGTCGCTCTTTATTGGAAACATGTAGAGGGAAGAATGCCACAATGTCTACAGAAGAGAGTAGTAGCCTGAGAGTGGAGAAAAAAAGATGAAGCATCTTGCTGCTTGTCTACTACAACTATTTGGCAACGGTGCACTTAAAAAAATTATGAAGACTGTTTTCATTGAATAACAATAGCTATCCATTAATATGTGCCATCGTCTCGTCCTTTTGTAGCTGCATGTTGAAACTCAATATGTGTAAGATATGTGGTGAAATAGTTGTTCCTTGAATTTTGAAATGAAAATACAGGATGCATAAAATAGGGCGCAAGATACACACGTAAATAGAGTACACAAATTGAGTGAAATATAAACTACATGCCAATGTTTTGATGTGATGGGATTGAAGGCAGGAGTGGAGGGGAGGATATAGAAGGTGAACAGCATCACACACATTTGTCTGGCAGGACATTTTCCCATCAAAAAACCACTTGAAGTGTTTGCTTACCAGCTTCTCTTGAGGTTCTTGCAGGTTTTGGAGGTCGAAAACACAGCTGGCCATTACTCCCCTGGTCTTCCGCGTCTGTTTGTGGATATTTTAGTTGTTGTTTCAAATGGTAGGTGACTTTGTGGTGCACCTAACACTGGCTCATTCAAAATGCAGCTGACTTGTGTAATTTTAAATACAAACACAAGAATTCATGTGGAGTTATGGCCCTTCCACATGCGAAATAAAAACAGAATAAAAATTACATTACACTGAAAACACTTTCTCCCAAAATGCTGTTAAGCAGCTCAACCTACAATGATAACATGAGTGAGATTGCACTATTTTTATTGTATGTTACAAGGTCATAATTACAATGTATCGGTTGCAATACAGGCCTGGCTCATGAAGCCTGTTGGCGACTTATACTGCATACAAAGAAGTAATACATACTTCTATGTGAATATTAAGTGAAAGCTACACTTCTGGGGCATTAAAGAACTTGCAGAAGAGGGTTGGGAAGTTAATTAAGTAGATTAGAGTGCCATAAAAAGTAAAAATCTTTTGTTCTTGATGGTTAGACAAAAGATGAAGAATCCAGAAGGCACATCACCTCATGACTTTGTCTTTGACGTGGTCGAGGTGATTCAGGGCTGGTTGAGTGTAGAATTGCCCAGCGCCATAATCCAGTGGAGTGTTAGTGATGTGGGACGTTCGGTCTATGGCGCAGGGAGCCCTGGAGTGCCCAAACAGATGACGTTGTCACGTACTTACTGTTACACTATTTACACCTTATGATGAGACTTTAGGTCATCTCGTACTGTCGAACTGATACAGTGACATCTGCTTCCATCACGAGTGACGAGAACCGACATCAAACACCGAATGGAAAAACATGACATGAACACTATGTAATTTTATGGCAATCGTGAAAAATTGTATACATTCAATGAAACAGATTGGTGACATCCCCATTGATTAACAAATGTCTGTTATGGTTGATGTTATGAACTTGATGGGGAGTGTCACCACATTAAACGACCGGTTACAAGAATGGAGGCCTTAATAGGCAATCTCCCTTTTTGAAAACATAATTGCTGTTTTATAACTAAACATTAAATACTTCACTGGTTATAGCATTGCCAGGTGTCTGTCTCATGAAGGGATGGAAGAGTCCGCCTGGGCAAAGGGGTGTGGTATGCCATGCTCGATTGCTCTTAATACAATAAAACACACCCCTGACTGTAGCTGTGAATGAAATGACGTTTGATGTGTTTGGAAATAAAACTGCGCACTACTGGTTGCACTTTGGGGCACTCAGCACTTCAGCTTCGGCCTGCAGGCCAGTTGACGTCACTTGGTGGTGTGTTACATCGTATGTCGCGGCGCAAGCTGCTACGACGTAACAACCAATGGGCAACATGCAACTTTTTTGCTGGCACTTGATTTTCACTCACTTATGTGTTAGAAATGTATTTACAAAATATCACGTTTTAAGAATTAGTTTTGAAAAATTATGATTTAGTTTGATAAAGTTTTACTTTTGAAACGCCTGCCAAAACACATCAGTCACACCTGCTTACTCCGTGACATTACAAGTCAGATACAACCTCAGCCGCCGCATTTGTTTAATTCAGCGGTGATGCGTATTTGGTTAAATAGAAATTGTTTGAAGTAATGAAAAGAGAAAATAAACAGTCAAGTATACCAAAATCATCGTAAAGGTTTATTGTACCGCAGTGTACTAGTACATCTCGCAAAACACCTGACAAAATATTTGTTCGTTACAAAAAACGAAACAAACAGGAAGATGTGGTTTAACGCCGTTAGGCAAGACATTGAAATTGTTTCACCAAAATCAGTTCTTTCTGTTTGCGAAGACAATTTTGATGTACATAATTATATTTAAGGTGTTAATGTTTCCCCTATGTAGGCACTTTTAACATTGAACTTCTCAATATCTACTATTTACATCTGACCTAACCTTCATTACGGTACTTTGGAATTGTTTAATACACACCACAACACGTTTAGCAATTCGTATGTGATGAATACGTGAGGGTAAAAAATATGTTAATGTATTATATAATAGTAAAGGCATATAAATATGTTTACAAAAATTAGCCAGACAAATCAAATTTTACACTTTGTAAGTTTATGTATTTCAAGTTAGGCTTAACACACAAAATTTGGTATAGATATTTTTTATTAATTTAATATTACTTCTAACATTAGTTTCAAGAGCACAACTATCATATTAAGGCTATATTCACATTGGATGCCTAAATAATAACATGTCACGATGTTGAGCCAAGAAAATAAAACATTAAATTATTTGGGTGGGGCTCAAGACACCCTCTTGCAAAAAGTTGGGTTTATATTATAAAGTATTTTTCAAACATGGCAGTTACTAATAAATTTAAGTTGTTCTGACTTTTCCCTAGTTAGCTTTCATAAGCTTAACAATTTTAGTTAAATAGCAACGTAATTTTTACATTATAAAACTAAAATGCATGTTTTTAAAAATATATATCAAGGATGATATTACTTTCATATTTGCTAATCTCTTTTTTTCTAAGTTACTGAGATAGACATTACAAAACATTACGAGACTAGGCCCACACAATTGACACTAATAAGCCTACGCGTTTAACACAAGTATTCTGTGTAAATTTTACAACCCTTTCCCTTAAATAAGCAGAAAAAAACAGCTTTTGAGTATAACACAAATTCTTAAGGTTAATTATCAGGTGTAGGGTCTTTTCTGAAGGAAACGTCCTAGACCAACGAAAGTAGCATTAATAAGTTCTGCACAGCTTACCTTTTTAATATTGAAGAGGACTTAATGTTAAAATAAGTAGAACATATTTAAAAAATTCGCCAAATGTACGAGCACTTCGGCAGCTATTTTTAATGGCTGTGCATTGCTGTTTCCGACGCTACCTACCGGCTGCGGATATACAGGAGGGCGTAATGTTAAAATAAATAGAACGTATTAAATAAAATAGTTAATGGTACAAGCGGCCTGCTGCTTTATTTACGCCGGACGCCTTAATTTTTGGTGAATTAATGTATTAGTCACGTGAATAAATGCACATCGTGCCGTCACCTTATTGGCTGTTTACTGTATAAGTCATTGTCACAGGATTTTATGTTGCAGTTGAGATGCTATTAGTTGCATTTGAGATGCAAGACAGTGCGGATGTGATTTTTACGATTGTGAGTTCTGATGTCCGAATCCGACCATGTGGCTTGTGATTTAAGATTGGAGGGTGCATGAACGAGTGTTCCTGTGCGTAATATTCGCCTATGTGGCGGGTGTTACTTTATGTTGTAGTATATCGTGGTGTTTTGTCGATTGAGGTAAGATGCACGGCAGTTAATGGGTCGCCTACCGAGGTGAGTTGATTCATAGATTTCCAGTGTGTTTAACTGTTACTAAAACCCTAACATCCTAGATTAACCTAAAATTCTAGTGTCGTTTAAAGCCCTAAAATCCTAGATTAGACTTAAAGCCTAGCATAGTGTAAATCCCTAAAATCTGAGGTTAGACTAAAATCCTAGCGTATTTTAAAACTGTACTGTCCTAGGTTAGTTAAAAAAACCCTATTATCCTAGATTAGAAACACCCTATAATCCTAGGTTAGTTTAAAAATGTAAAATAGTGATTTACTCGTCGTGGGTCAGACGTTAATGCCCCTAGTATATTCGTGTTCTGCATTATTAGTAGAGTGGAAATATACCACTTTTCGGGGTTTTTTTTTTACAGTAAAGCCCCTACACTAGATAATTACCTTCTTAAGCTTTTATTACGGATTTTCTTCCCTGTATTTAATCTCATCCTAGGTATTAAGTGTTTCTCTAACTACAATATCTATATTTTCAACTTATGTATAAAGTTCTTGCAGTTTAAAAATAAAGTGTAGACAAGCTATCGTGATGTCAGAATAATAAAAGGTATGTTAGGTACACAAAACCTAAGAAACAATAAGATAAGCAAGTAATTTTTTTAATAATTTTTTTATTTTCAAAACACTACATTTGAGGCCTCAATATAGTGATTATAAGTGTGGCGAAACGCGGAAATACAGGTTTGAGGTCGGCAGCTGCTCGAGAAGTCGTGTGGTGTCGGGTAGAGACTAGCGTGCTAGTTTTATGCCTACTGTGACCATACTGTTCGTTATATGACATTATAAAACGAAAAAAAGTTTTTTTTCTGAATACTGAAACGTGGTTTAGAATCCGGATATATTTCTAATCTTCTTTCTCAACACAACATTACGTTCCATTTATAAATAAAGTAGTTAATTTATCACATATATCAAGCATGGCACGTGACAATGCAGTATGTTCGCTGCAGTCGCCGTAATTAGAATTTTGTTATTTTTGTGAATGTAATACCTATTCCAAATTTTAATTTCCAACTTTGAATTTTAGCAATCGCAAACATAAACACATATAATAAAAATAATACGTAAATCAATAAAACGTACAAACAAATAAGTTTTAACATGTGAGGTAGGCCTACAGTCGCTTTGAAGATCACGAATGTACGATATGAGACACTTTCTTACCTTTGTAATTTTACACATCTTATTTCAGATTACACAAAACAATGGGAATGAAGTAATCAAGTAGCATATTGGTATCTACTGGTGGCAGATTGTCCGACTGCGCTTTCACAAAGTTGCCTTCCATTTTAGTTGATGTCGGCGACGTTAACCAGGGCTGGTTGGTTGTTATGTTGCCCGGCACCATAACTCAGTGGTGAGCTAATGATGAGTGTCGTCTGGTTGACAGCCCATGGGGGGCCTGGTAATCATCCGTCAATTTGATGATAGGTGTTGTGTACTTACGGTTGCACTTTTTATATCTGATGGCAGACGGCAGGCCGTCTCGTATGCCTGAACTATGCTAACGAAATGCGGGTGATGGTACAAAGGATGTCCTACAATTAATTGACACTGATTTCACTTGGTTGAGCGGTTTATTCACTGTCCTTGCTACAGGTGAATAATGCATGAATGATGCATAATAATGAACCCAGCACTTAAGCAGTGAAAAACACCTGGTATTATATTGAGACGCGATTGTGTTAAACTCTCTAGTGAGAGGGTGGTTGGCTCTCCCCTCAGTACATTAAAGATAATACAAATATTCCGGTGACTAATATATTACTATTGCAGTTCAATGATTGCAGCCTATATGCGGGTACTGAAGGGGCTCGCGGAGCGGGCGACCAACGCCGCCGGTCTTGTCCGGGTACTGAGACAAACTGGGCGAGTCATGTCCACTGTCGTCACAAGTGACGAGAGCCGACATCAAGCGCCGAACGATGAAATATTACATGAACACTCTGCGATGTGATTATTATGTTGGAAAATTGTATGAATTAAATTAAACACGTTGGTGACATCCCCATGTTTTTTTTTAGCAAATGTATGTTAATGTTTAAAATTGCTAACTTGACGGTGATGTCACCACACTAAGTTATTTGTTATAATGCTGGAGGCCTTTAAAGGCAATCTCCATTTAAAAAAAAAACATAATTACTCTTACATAAATACAGATTAAATGGTTAAATCAGTTATTACATTTTATAATAAAAGTGTTCGCATCTCACTTCTGATGACACATTTGAATTACATTGGCTGCCAGGTGGCTGTCTCCTGAAGGCATGGACGAGTCCAGCTGGGCAAAGGGGTGTGGAATGCCATGCTTGATTGCCATTTAACCAATGAAAAACACCCCTGTCTGTAGCAGTGAATGCTGTGACTGGGTTCAATATGTTTGTGAAAATTCTGTACACCACTGGACAACACTTCGGGGCACCTACCTCTTCAGCTCTGGCCTTCCAGCCAGTTAATGTCACCCGGTGGTGCGTTGCATCATATTTAGCTGCGCGAGCTGCGAGGACGCAGTGACCAATTGCCAGTGCGCCCAACGGCTGTGGTTTTGGTGTGAACATCGTTTCGGATCCCCTACCTATTTATTAAAAGTTTTACCTCTTGTAATAAATAAGTAGTGCAGTTTTTTGAGTTGCAAAATCCATGTTGGCAAGAAGGTGCAAGTTTTGTTCTTGTCAATCTGCACTAAGCACTCTTGGCCTTATGTGGTTGGTGCGGCCCGGCGTACCTGGTGCGTTTGATGTGACTGCAGTGGTCAGAGTGGGCACAATGAGCTTTGTACACGTGGTTAATGTCGTCTTGTTTGTGCCTGCTTCAGACTGCTGACAGTACCGGCTTCCCCTCGCAAAGCGAGATAGGCACCACCGCCATAGAACAAACATAAGATTGTGTTCTTAAAGTGGAATTATACAAGAAAACCCTGCGAAAGCTACTTCAAATGACTCATACTCTAAAAACTACCTCAAATGCATTACATGAACACAATTAACATTTAATACTAAAAAAATATGCACACAGAATTTAGTGACGAAAATGCTGGTTTACCTTTTGCTGTCTCTGGACTGTCTATATCAGTTTTATTAAGTACTTGGACTGAAATAAAAAAAAACACTATGACAAAGACACATTAATTAAACACAATTGATTACATAACGGAATGCACTTTGTGTTACTACATTGGAGTGGTTTGACAGGTTGGTACGGGCGATTCCAGTGAACCACTCATTGTCACTTGCTTGTTTTCCATAATTCTTATTAGTTGCAAATACTGGGATAAGACTTTGAGCTGAGCTGTGCTTTTAGGGGCGATTCACATCACCAATCACACAATGGTTAGACAAATGGCATTGGTGTGACAGCATCGTGATCAGAAACAAGATGGTTTCTGGTGCTGCCTCAATTTGTGCTGCGTCCTGATGGTGTAGTGTTGCATAGGAGCACACGTGCAATCTTATGGGATCTGAATCACGGGGTTGTCCTGGTGTTGCCCACGTGGTTGTATTAAAGTGGGACTCTCAGCTGACTCGCAATGCTGTGCAAAGTGGGTACTTTCGTAAACACTGTCATAATGATGCTGCTGATAGCTACTTACCTGATGTTTATGACAATGGCACATGCTTGGCTGTGGCTAGTGCTGATTGGCCGTACAACAAACGGTCAAGAGAGCATGTGAGTTTAACTTGCATCAGTTTGGTACAAATATGATTCGTGACTTAATTTAGACCAAGAATTAGAGTATTTCATCATTCTCTGAAAACTAGATGCACAGTACAAATGAGTATATGTAGCAATACTGCAGATTGGAATTTACTCAGGTAATGATACATTTCCTAACTTATTTACATATGAATATGTGTGTGTGCATTCACATGTGTGCACATGATCATGAGGGTGGAAGAGATGTGACAATGAATACTTCAAATCTTCAAAAACCACCCTTTTTTACAAGCATAATTTTTGTCTTTGCAAATTAAAGGATGTGTCGGTCAGGACATATATTCCTGGAAAGAAAATATTATTCAATAAAAAATAATAAGCTAAAATAAAAAATAATTGAAAAAAAAAAAGAAACACTGCAATCACCATTAAACCAACGTGCTTAGACAATGAGGCCACAAAAATATTGATCTAAGTCAATGGATTACAAATGTGTACCATTCTGGAGTAAACCAGGGTGATTGTGCATACACTGCAGTAATCCAGGGAGATGGTGCATTTACTGCAGTAATCCAGGGGCATGGAGCATATTATATAGTAATCCAAGGAGATGGTGCATATAATGTAGTAATACAGGGAGGTGGTGCACATAAACTGCATTAATCTAGGGAGATGGCGCATATAATGCTGATGTGAACCACACGCCCATGAGCTCCTTGTGGCCACTCTGACGGCCGGAAATCACATAAACTGCACCAGCTACACCGGGCCTCACAAACATCAGGCCAAGAGTGTGTAGTGCAGGTTTACAGGAACAAAACTTGCACCTTCTTGCCAACAGGTACTAAATGACCCAAGAGACCATCCTACTTTATTTATTACAATAGGTAACTCTTGTAATAAATTAGTACGCGATCCGAAACTGTGTCTAGCCCAAAGCCACAGCCATTGGGCGCACTGGCCATTGGTCGTTACGTAGTAGCAGCTCACGCCGCGACTTACGATATAACACACCACCAAGTGGCATCAACGGGCGTGTAGGCCGAAGCTGCAGTGCTAATTGCCCCCAAGTGTAACCAGTAGTGCGCAGCATTTTTCCAAACACATCAAACAACGTCATTTCATTCTGGGCTACAGTCAAGACTACAGACAATGTGACACATTAAAGCAACTACCATTAAAATACAACACTTTAAACCATAAAAACGATGCCCTTACGAATGAGTCGTGGAATCGGAAAATTACAATATAAGTTCAATTAAACTTTGGCAGCACATAAAGACAACCATGACACGTTAAAAACAAGAGGCACAACACCATACTTACAGCCAAACATAATTAAGAAGGGAAACCAAAACCAAATTTTTAAATGTATAGCAACTACTGCACATCCAAGCAACTACACACACATGCCACACAACAATTACACCGAAGAGCCAAAAAAACTGGTATAGGCGTGCGTATGAAAATAACAGAGGTATGGAACCAATCAGAGTAACGCGATGCAGTCGGCAGCTAGATCGGTTACTGCTGCTACAATGGCAGGTTATCAAGATTTAAGTGAGTTTGAACGTGGTGTTATAGTTGGCGCACAAGAGATGGCGCATAGCATCTCCGAGGTAGCGATAACATTTGGATGTTCGCGTACAACCATTTCCCGAGTGTACTGTGAATATCGGGAATCCGGTAAAACATCACATCTTCGATATCGCTGCGGCCTGAAAAAGATAGTGAAAGAACGGGACAAACTACGACTGACGAGAATCATTAAATGTGGCAGACGTGCAACCCTTTCTCAAATTGGAGCAGATTGGATTTGTGGACTGCCCTGCAGGACTCATGGTGTGAATCGCCTCCTGCATACCTTCAGACATTAGTCGAGTCCATGTCACATCGTCTTGCGGCACTTCTGCGTGCTCGGGGGCCCCTACAAGATATTAGGCAGGTGTACCAGTTTTTTTTGCCTCTTCAGTGTATATAACATTTAAAATCCTAATGCAAACACAGAAACGTTATGCTTTCCACGACTCACCGCAAATACGCCCAACTGCTCAGTATGAATGACTAGATCAGTAGTCATAATTCTCATTGAAGTGAAGTGCAGGCAGACTGAAGCTGGGCAGACGACCTGAGTAGAATTAGCAGCAGTAAAGGCGGAAGCAGAATAGAAGGGCTCTGCCGCGCAAGGCCTTAAATAAACTATTACCACCAATCACAACTAGGATGTATGCATAAGGAAAGGGGAAGGAGGGGAAAGGGGAAAGGGTGTAGAAGGAGAACAAGGAAGGGGATCCGAGCACGAGCAAAGAGTCTGCCACTGACAACTGAAATAGAGCACACTCGCAATTATAACGACGTCGGGGCAGAGCACAATACCTCTTGCCCATTGAAAACATTTGGCATTTGGCATCGGACTGGATGGCAACTTCGGCCAACGGCAGCTAGTTTCGGCAATATCTGTATCAAGACAAGGTTTCCTGCTTCACCTTTGTGGGTTGACATCTACGAGGTATAAAGTAACATGAGCTAAGTAGCTATTATAACAACTGAACCCTAACTGTCTACATAGTTTGTCCAGAATGGTCATAGGTGGGGGGGGGGGTGTCCACTACCAAAATTGTAGTGGTCCTTCGTGAGGAAGGTGGTAGGCAGAGAGCTCCAGCACTAGTAGTGATGGAGCAAGCTGCTGAGAATTAACTCCCATTCTGGGGATGCGCACCAACATACATAGTCGGCCGGCATGGCTCCTTGGGCTAACTTAGGCTGTCGGGTATGAGCTCCTACCTTCGCAGTGCTGGCCGCATTCTCTTCTGGCAAGCTGTAAGTGGCGGTTTTCCTTGTGTGCGGGCTGTGTCTGTGCCGCTCACTTAGGGCAGCGCTTGGCTCAGGTTCTGTCGCACATAGGGGTGATTACAATGCATGTGGCGTCCGACATAATGGCGTAGATGGCTTCAGTTGCTGTGTCCTTAGGTGCATCTTGCCTGAGGGTGTGCCGGTTGGCTCTGGAAGCAAGTCGTCGTGGGTTAGAACCCCACTCGGGGTGACGTGACATCTCACATAGATGAGGCGGAGTCATAAATAAATATGGTGATTATTTTGTATTGCGTATCCAAACCACTAAAAAATCACATTTCATATCCAACGATACTATAAGGTCAACCTAAAAAGTTGCACATTTCGTATCCAACTCAGCCACAAAGACCCTGTTTCGACTAAAAGTTTCCCCTGGTGTATCCACATGGAAAAACCAACGGGATCAAAAAGTAAGGGTGACGTGAATCGCACGTTCACGAGTCCTTTTGCCCACTGACTGCCGCAGTGTGCCCACACCAGACGCACCACACCGACAGGCTTGTGGGCACGAGTGCATTAGTGTTTAGTATTTATTCAGTATTGATGTATACCATAATTATCGTGTGTCAAAACAGTCATCACATACATAGCCAGCCAGGGACATGTGACATTTTCAAGTTGGCAATGCAGTGGCTGCTACGAGTCAATACTTATATTTAATATTAATATAATGGTGTTTTATTATGTAAGTACAAGGGTAATTGTGTTTTATTATGTAAATTGTGTTTAATTATGTTTATATAAGGTATATCATGTTTACATCTCATTAGCATTTTAAGTCGCATTTGTTTCATCTCTCCACCGCCAGGTGTCGGCCGTGCTTAGGTGGCGCGATCCGATGCATTGCGCAGTCTAGTAGGCAACATCACTTCGGCGCGAGCGAACGTGGTAAGTCTCTTGTTTCACAAGAACCTCGGTACCAGCCTCTCAGGCTGCAACCTCACTCAGCAATCGCATCATCATATCATTCACGAAGCAACTAGTATTTTTACGTTACATCTCACCGAGGAGAGAGCAGCGTCACGCGCCTTAAGTAATTATAATCCAGCAGTTTGTTTATATGACCACGCGGTCACCACGTGTTTGATCAAAGTGTTCAATAAAATAATTATATACATATAAAACTTGAGTGCGTTATTAATTCAGGCATGTGCAGCGGCCATACAGCTCGCAATTTCATATCTGACGGTGTGTTACCAGAGAACCCCTGGGCCGTCGGCCGAACGACCCAAAAATCTCATCAGCTCACCGCGGAGCTGTGGCGCCGGGCAAATCCATAATCATTACATTCCAACTCTGGTAACCGACCGCGTCAAGGGTTTGTGTATCCAAACCGAAAGAGGGCAAATTGGTACTGTGCCCAATTGGGGTGAAATTTCGACTGGCGCCTGATTGTTACGTATAGCGTACCCAAACCGAAAACAAGAGAAAAAAAAAAAAAATGCAAATCACGCTATTTGTTTCCGAGGGCATATCCAGGTGCCGAAAGTGACCCGTCGCTAAAATTTCCTAGTACGTATCCAGAAGAAATTTAGTACCCCCTTCACCCATTCATTTGAATATGCATGATACGTGATACAATATATATATATATTTTTTTTTTTTTTCAGATAAATTGTTTACCTTAACAATCGAAACTGGCAGATCCAAGTTCCGCGGACGCAGCAGAAGCAGGTACATCTGTCGTCGCCGGCCGGACTTGACATGACCGACACAACTGCTCTACGCCCCTCCCTGCGTCGCAAATGAAATTGAAATTTAAACAAAAGTCACAAAACAGCAATTCACTCTCACTCACTCGTTTACACTTTAATTTTAAACTGTAATAAAAAGCAACAAACTCTCCCGCGCCTGTAAATTAAAAATAGTATCAGACTCACTCTCTCATTTACACTTTAAAAAGAAATTTAAAAAAATACAAACTGTTCACTCACTCTCACATGCGCTCCTAATAAAAGAAAAATTGCAAACCATTACCTGTTAAATGGAGAACCGCCTTTGCCGCCGTCGCTGTCCCCTCCGTGTCGATTCCTATGGTGCACGGCTGTCGCGTGAATCAGTAATGAGTGCAGTCGTTCGCTGTACCAATGGTTCTTTTTCCTGACGTTCTTTGCCAGGTAACCGACCCATGAATTTTTCCTTCGGCCAAAGCACGGTATGCTGTACCTCACCGAGCACCAACTCTGCTCGATGTTATACGCGAGCGCCCTCAACACCTCACCCCTCTTCATTTAGTGTGTTTCGAGTGTTGACCTCGCCGCTCTTTTCACAGCACACAAATTCGCTCCTGTGATTCACCTGCATGTGGCGGCAGCTGTGAACGTCCAGGTTGTTGTGGTCTCACCAACGTGCTGAGATTATGGTCGTGCCCAATACGATCCATTCGCGGATGATCTTGACCAGAGCTGCTGCATTCCTCTTCTCTATGGGCACCAGGAAGAATTTAGTTGGGTTGTCCCACTGCACGCCTTGAAAATCCACTGGCCGGGAACTTTTCATCCTTTGTAGTTCTTGAGCTTGCCCAATTTCGACTCGCTGATCTCAACCACTTTACCCGGCCTGCCGATGCGTTTCATGTACCATCTATGCACACTTGGCGGCAGAAACACGACCTGGCGACGACCGTCTTCCCCGAGCACTGAAATTCATTCACGATAGTTTGCTGTCACGGATACTTTATCAGGCACCTCAGTAAACACAGCTCGATGATCTTACCTGGCGAAAAGTTTGAATCTCCCACGAAGCTGCCTTGCCTCACAGATACTTTGAAATTGCATTTCGTCGGCACCAGTAAACAAGCCCCTGTTGTCCACGAGTTTTGCTTCTGCTTCCCTGCATCGTTCGCGCCGTATCGACGGCCTGACAATGTCGCTCTCGACGAGGAACGTGTTTACGTCCAGCAAGGAATGGATTGCTTGTCTGGCGTTCAACATTGTGATTTTGCATCTTGTGCACACCATCGCGTTTAGTGAATAAAACTAAAATCTGAACTTGTATACGCGATATGCCAGTGACCCGTAAAGGAAACAATTTGAACCTACATCCAATACTACAGTTGCGCTTTTACCGTGGTTTCCTGCTTTAAGCATGCAATACGGAACAATTACCATAAATATAATTCCAGTATGCATCACGCGTCAACATACTACCATGCCCTGTACCTTTACCCACGTACATGCCCCTGCGATGACACTATCAAAGTAATCAATTTTTTTTGCAAATGAATCTTTTAAATCCTGGCAGATATGATATTAAATAATTGTTCAGAACCAAGTATTTTTTAGTATTTAATATAAAAATGAAAATCCCTTGGTGTACTTAGTACTGAGTTTGTACTATATTGTGCTTCGCTGCAAGACTAACCGAAACTCTTAATTTGTCGCAAATGAAGAAGACTGCTCTATAAAATAAATAACTACCTATTGCAACAACAACGATAGACAGTGCAATGGCTTAGATTTGTACTGCTTTCACACACCCTATACAGCCTGGATATGGTCCATCCGACTATCACATATTTGGCCCATTGAAGGAGAAGCTGCACTGTATGGCGAGGCTCAGCAAGTGACTTCGAGAGCAACTGTTATGCTGCTCTTTGTAGGTCAGGTTGGAGAAGCTTGCATTGCAATGCATACAGACTATATAGAAAAGGGAAATGTGCATTTGTTAATGTTCAGCATCAGTGAAAATAAAGGTGTTATGGAAATTGCCTTTACTTTTTAATTATTTCTAATAATACTCTAAATTTCATTTCAATTACGTTTTTTTCTTGTTACATCACATATAATATCTTTCAAGAATTTACAAAGGCTGAAATGGTTTGGAAGAACTCGTTAACGAGCATAAAGAAATAAAATATGATTTTAAGGTAATTATCCGGTTTAGGGGCTTTTCTGTAAAAAAAAAAAAAAAAAAAAAACACCGAAAAGTGGTATATTTCGACTCTACTAATAACGTAGAACACGAATATACTAGGGGCATTAACGTACGACGAATTTCCTAACATGTACCCACCTAACCTAACAGAACCTAACTCCACGATGGGTGAATCACTATTTTACGTTTTTAAACTAACCTAGGATTGTACGGCTCTAAACTAACCTAGGATTGTAAGGTTGTACAGTAATATAAGATTATACAATATTAAAAAAATCTCCGATCAACACCCTACAATCACAGACTACATGGGAACCCTATAATCCTACGTTATTTTAAATAACTACAATCCTAGGTTAGTTAAAATCGCTACAATCCTAGGTTAGTTTAAAAATGTAAAATAGTGATTCACCCATCGTGGGGTTAGGTTCTGTTCGGTTAGGTGGGCACATATTATACAATTAGTCATACGTTAACGACGCTACTATAGTCGTGTTCTGCGTTACCTACGAATAATCCAAGGTTAGTATAGAAAGAATGTGAAATTGTGCTGTATAAACGTCCGGAAAAAGCCTTGTTTGACTTACGTAATATAACTACATTTGCACGTTAAGCTACCGGATAGGATTTGTGGGTTTCACACTAAACTACGAATTTAGGATTTTAGGGATTTAAAGGAACGTAAAACCCACACAAATAATATAAATGCACTCACCAATGTAGGCGGGTTGTACATACTCTTGTCAATGGCCCATTCAACGTCAGATCACTAGATGAAATCACAGTTTTCACGAAGCACCACATACGCGAATATAACGCACTGAAACACTCATTTACAGCCGAATATATATACAGAAGCACTCGTTAATAGGCTAATATAACGCAGAAACGTAGTCTTGCTTGCTTTTTTTCCGTCTTAAATCACGAACGAAGCACCATCGAACTGACCACGACCGCTGCCTGCATGCATACTGACGTATGACCCGTGATGATTTATGCGTCCGGTAGATTGCGTGAATATGCTATGCGCAGCCATTATTAATGGCGGCAGATGTTAATAGGCGTAAACATCAACTTTCGCGATTTCTTTAAATATGTTCTACTTATTTTAACATTACGCCGTCTTGAATATCAACAAGGTAAGCTATGCAGAACCCGTTAATGCAACTTTTGTTGGCATAAAACGTTTCGTTCAAAACGTAAACAAACTGTCAGAAACAGTCACCTCACAAACTTGTTCAATTTTTTAAAATATGTTGTACTTATTTTAAAGCTATGCCCCCAATATATTCGTGTTCTACGTTATTAGTAGAGTCGAAATATACCACTTTCTGGAGTTTTTTAAAATTATTTTCAGAAAAGCCCCTAAACTAGAAAATTACCGATTTTAATAAAAATTTTTTACTTCCAGCAGCTTTTATACTTCAGTTAAATTATCTCTGTACCACACAATCTTGAACAGGTTTGTATCACCCTATGATCAGAATGTTCCTACACTTCTGCACAAATATGTACATATGGTAATTTGTACTCCCATTTCATGAAAAATATACAGTAAATGTTTTTTCGTACTGGTTTTTTTTTATTTTGTAAATAAATTTTCCTAGGATATTTGGAACTGGAAAAACAATTAAATACAGAAATGCTTTTTGTTTTAAGTATATTAGTAACTTTTATTTTCTGAAATTGGGGCTTTTCAAGCGACATGACACTAAAATATGTAAATACTATATGACGGGTATAACAAAAAACCTCTTTTCAAAAGAGTGTTTTGTTCAAAATAAATATTTAATATTTAACATAACTGTGATTGTATAACTGTATGATAAACTGGAAAATACCAAGTCAGCCACTTTTACTTTTTTAAATTTAAAAAATATATATTTTGCTCCTTAGCCAGTCAATTGACTTTTGACGTTTTAAAATGAACAGAGAATAAATAAATAAATAAATAAATTAAAGATAGTATACATTTTTAAAGCCATAACTGAGAAATTATGCTTTTGAAATTGCTGCATTTCAAAATTTTTCATTGTACGCTACTTCTTTCAACAAAAATATTTGAATATGAGGCTAAATAAAGCTGCAGCATAATAATGGCAGCACAAGATCATTGATCTGTTAACTCAAAAGTTTTGAAATTTTAATAAAAAACTAGTGTCTAAAGTCAATTGAAGAAATCTCTAGAGCAAAACTGAACAATGTAGTAGATAAAATATGATCCATAAAATTTATTGTAAATGCATTGCTAAACATCATGTTATATTCCAGAAACATGGAACAAAGGAAATTCATGATATACCTACAACATCTACACTTACCATGTGACATGCAAATAGAAATATTTTGTGGAGACAAATTATAATAAAAAATTAATTCTCTACACATTAAGTTGTTTTAATGTACAAAAACTTTATAGCAGTAATGAAGAGTAGAATTTGTTCCATGTTTCTAGTGTACATTTGAATGTATAAATATAATATTTTAATATACATTTGATAATGTTAGTTGAAAGGAATTGGTGCGATACATTCTGGCACAGTCCTCCATAAGTAACGTACAATACTGTTTAACAATGTTTAAACATATCACTAAACATGTTCCGTTTGTGGACTGTTGATGGATTAGCTCCCTGACGTGAAGGTGTCGCAGTTCACGCAGCAACCAAACTTTCTCTGGCAAAGTGAGTACTTTGCCATCAGATACAATTCACTTTCAAATAATTTACCCCATTTTGGGAAAATAATTTACATAGTTGTAAATATATGTGTGCAAGTGTGTAACAATTCCAATTAATTATTATTTTAATTTTAATACTTTCATTTTAATACTTTTATTAAATTATTTTCCAAATAGTATAGTGTAGAACTGAGCATCATTAACTCATGTTATGTGAATGTGTCACACAATTTCCACAGTTCATTCACCATGGAGTAATCTTATAACTTTACTTCGTAGTTTTAATGCCTAATTTTAAACGAAATTTCATCATGGGAAACCACATCAGATTCAGTTTCAAATTTGTGGTACGAGTAAGTTGCGATAGAAAATATGCACAACACATGTCTGAGTTCCTTTGGAAAAAATTTATCGCATTACATCTATTCCTTGGTTCATTTTTAAAATTATTTACACTCCTATAACTAAAAATTAACTTATGGTTTTAAAATATAAGTAATATAATAAATAGTACTGTGAGAATCCAGTCAAAATTAACTAAAATTTTTGAACAATTGGTAGTTAGTCAAAGTTTTCACTCATATGCTAATTTGAATTGAACTGTATTTTAATTACTGTACCGCAGTAAAATTTTTTTTTGTCGCATAGTGATTAGGGTAGGGCCTACTTTGCATTTTTCTCCCCAAAAGTTTAGTCGCAGTGAAACTTTGTAATAAATGTTATAATTATTATTTATAGAAAATTGTGACTATATATACAGAATAAGTAATACAAGGGAGAATGGATCTCGCATGCACATCTGGTACCTTTATTATTTTTCTTTGACCTGAATAAAGTTTTCTGGAACTCTGTTAAATTTATGGCAAAATACAACACAGCTATAGATACAATTTTGCTTTAACTTCTTTCCAAAGAAGTACGTAAACGCAGATGACTTTCTTTTTGAGACTGTTGTTTCCAAAAGCTGTAATAACTATCACAAAAATTTACCAGCATAACTGAATAATGGTACATATCTATGGCACGGAATCATCAACAGTGAAATTTTAAATCACGTAACCTGCTCATGTTTTTATATCTGAAGCGTAAGTAATTAATTTCATTTTCAAACCAATTATCTGTGTGCATGCAGTTAAGGAGGGATATAATATGTCTGAAACATCACGCGCACACATTCACTCCACCATACATATACACACGTTATGCCACAGACAACTTCCACACAGTAATTAGCGATATATAAAACTTTATTTTTGATTCTGTACCACTTGGAAATTAATAAACACACAATCAATTCATATTGTTAAGGCAACTTTGTCATAAAGTTTTTGTAATCATAATTAGAGTGAAAAAGTGTGTTTTAATGAACCCAAAAAATAGCTAAACAGCAACAAGTGTACCCCTCTGAGAAAACAGAACACTTGGATATAACATTATTCGGCTTCATTTAATTACACTGTATGTCTGAAGCAATACCCAAGACTCTTCAAATGTCTTGGCCCACTGTGTTTTCACACACGAGGTTCATCAATGCTTTGTTCCTCTTGTTTTACCATGCTAGCATGCCGCCTTGCAATGTCATAGGCCCTACAATAACACTAAACAATTCAAGGACCTTTTATTTTCACCTTGCATGACGGCCAACACACGCACACACACACACACACTGGGCTCCAATCTGACCACCGTCTCTTCAGTCCAGTGTTTTTTAGTTGTTAGGTATAATCTCTACTGATCAAAAAAGTCAACTACTTGCGACGAAGACGTATATTATTATTCTTTTCGCTTGGTTCTAACTGAGCACCAATAAGATTTCAATGTTTACAACTTTATATAATTTTTTAAACGTCGGTCTTGCTACAAATTTTTAAATTTATTTATATCACAGAAAAAACCTAAATGTAACTTTTTTCCCAATAAATCAAACACAATCACATTGTAAAGCACTTGAGGGGAAGTTAAGAGATTTCGTAGATCAAAATTTTAAAAAATGTTTTTCCTGTTGGAAATAAATTTTTTAAAGTTTCTTTGGACAAACTGTTTTTTTCACTTCCAGCTTGGGGCTTTAAAAACTTGGCAGTAATATACTTTCTTGTTGCACAAGAATCCACGTCAGCCGCAGCCGACGGTAATGTTAGGTTAATTATAAATGACGGTACACCGTACACTCGGTATTAAAGCTGAGTCGCAACGGCTGGCCGGATGTTGACCGATTAATTTCCTCAGAAGCAAAATGGAGAATGCAGTCTAGGTAAGAAGCCAACAGAGCAACTGTACTTCAGGGATCGCACACACACGCGAAAGCACCAACAATCCATGCACCCGGCGTCGAGTCTAACGGACACTGAAGAGTACATTTTCAGGGTGAAATATCTTCACGGACAGGGGCAGGATGTAAACTTCTCTTGGTAGGAATTATGGTAACAGGCAATTATGAAAATTATCTAATTTGTTTAGGAGCAGTTTTTAGATTATCATATGCATTAATAATGGAAATCTGAATATGGTAAGACAGTATTTGGTATTTGGATACTAGCTACATAAGATAATTAACTGAATACATGTGAGATATTAGGGAGAGTGGATCGAAAAGTGCCTAAAACACTACTGGAGAGATGAAGAGAGACGAAGTGGTCATGGTCCGTCATAGTCTGCAATCCTGAAATACAGCTGGCCCACGGGCAGGTAGAAGGGGCTAGCACCAGTCGTCGTCGTCGGAGTCGGAATGGCGTAGGCGGCGTTGCTGGCCGGGCTTGTAGCCGTTGGGGACGGGAGACGGCAGGAGGCGACCACCACGGCCGATGGCTACCGCCTGCTCGAAACTGAGGGGGCACTGTGGGCCCGGGGGTGGCGCGGGGGCAACCGGACAGTGCGTGGGCGACGCGTTCAGCTTGGGGAAGTTAATGGAGGCGGGCCGCAGCTGCAACGTCGACGGCTTGCTGGGAGTGGGCGGCAGGCGACGGCCGTGACCCCGCCNAGCGGCGAGGGCGAACGTGACCGTTGCTCCAGGCTCGTGGTGCCGTAGCGACCGGCCGTCCGCGTGGGGTGGTAGCGGCCACGCGTGGGGCTGGGCGAACGCGCTGGGCTCGTGGAGGCAGACCACGATCCTGTAACACACACATGGTAACCACACACTACAACATGAGTCAGAAGTCACAAACAACAGATATATACATAAAAGTTTTTAATTTCTCATCCAACTCATGAGACACAGGAGCTTGTGTTTATGGGAACGGTAACAGATATAAAAAATTACAACCATTCAAGTAGAGCCTTGGAACATGTTTTCATGCTGATGGTGTCATTTTAGAGGTAAACAAAACTCCACACCCTTGTGTAAGGGGATTCCACTATTAAAATAATAAAAACAATGCACATGGCATTTGACTCATCCTAAACATGTTCTTTTCTGACTGCATTATTTTTCAACAAAGTAATCAAAAACATACACACACACATATTAACATGTAATGCTAGCCTGCGGTACTTTTACTGTTGGTTCCAGGAATGAGTAAGCCTACTGCAAAACAATATTCACAGAGGACAATAAATAGTTCTACCTATACTTGCGAAGTGCGTGTGCATTATACACAGTTGCTCCTACTGCCAGCCTGATGACTGCTCTATGGTATGCCAACACTGTAAGCAGAAAACCAGTTCGGCACAGCTGAATCCTGGAATCAGTGTTTGTAGGTGCATGTGTATAAAACTAATTTTATCTTGTGACAAAAAAATAAATAAATAAAACACCTTTGGCTGGAAATATTAAGAAGAAATTAATCTGGAGGGACCAACTTCAGTACTGCATTTACTTATTCACTGAAACAGTACTGGCAGTGCGGCTGTACTTATGTGTAGTCTTAACGTAACGACGTCCCTCACAGAAGTTGGCATTGGGAGTAGCTGAGGAGACATTTGGTTCCAGCACGAGCACTTAGGTACTAGCGTGTAAGTGCAGACAAGTAGCAGTTAGTCATCGCGATCGTATATCACAGGTTACATAGCCTAGCAACGGGAATGTATGAAAAACTGTTATCATTTAATTTAACTGTATATGTTACTATTTGCTTCAAAGTCTGTACATTCATTACAGTAAAATAATTGCATGGTACCAGTCATGTAAGAATAATGCTACATTCAGTTTGTTTCTAAAATACATTGGTTATGACTTCAAAGTTTTACTTTGGAACATAAGATACTACCAAAGATTTATATTTTTGTGAAACATGGAAAAATATTTATACAGATGAAAGGTAATGTTTTGCCTGTCTTGCAGATGTGATTAATTGCATTCCACAATAATTGTCTATCAGTAAACAGTGTTGTATTGCTGCCTTCGTAATCTGCCAGCATATTTTTCTAACAAGAGCTGTCGTCGGACCTCGTCCTCGGCCAACGTAAGCCATCATTGGTCGTGCGCACACGACGCACGGGGTCATGTGATGCGTACGCTACGTGTGTTGGGTGTGTCGGCACGTGGTGGAGAGTGCAGTGAAGATAGAAGCGACGGCCAAAGTCAACAAAGTCAACAGTGAAGAAGGGTTTTGTTAGCAAGTAAAGGTTATGTATTTATTTTGCAGTGCACTACTGTGCATGATTTTTTTAATTAGTGTAGTATGTTTTCCTTCTATTTCGATCAGCCTTCATTCTCCATGCACGGGGCCATCACTTCCGGCGCGGGCTGGTGCCCCTGCTTCCAACGGCTATTGGGCAGATTCTCATTGGAGCTCAAGCCAGACGGATGCGTGCGGGGGTCTCATCTTGGTTCTTACTGATTTGTTAATTCTGTCTGCTAATTTATTTCCTAAACCTTTTATTTTGCACCCGCGGCAGGCCCTTAAATAATAATGTCGCCTTAGGGCATTTTTTCTGATGTAATACAGCGTATCTACCCCGGGCTGGCTTAGACGAGGCCTCTTGTAAGCGTGTTCACGCCATAGTGCTTTTTGCAATGTTTTGCTAATTGCTATCGAGTTCATGTAGCGCTCTGCGCATTTGGTTGTGAATTTATTGTGTATTAAATGTCGGATGGCCCTGGACCTAACACGCATGTTTAAGTGACCCAGCCTCCTCGTACTTGCTCTGTGACCTACAACCAAGAAGAAGATAATGTATTGGCGTCAATCATTCTGCCAAGTGGTGACGTAACGACCCTGGTAAGAGTCTCTGCTCAGCATGTGGTTGTGGGCCTGCCTCTGCACCTCTACCACCTTTCCAGTTGCCGCCCGCAACGCACCTTACACATTACCATGATATGCAATGTCTGGCTTATGTCCAGTAATGATTACCAACATAACAACTACTTTTGTACCACTACAAAAGGGAAAAAGAATCAGTCGTAGGTACTGATGACTTTAGTTGCTATAATACTTCTTCACACCACATACAAAGCCAAGAGCAGCTTTGTTTTTACGCTCTTAAGGAACGTTTTACAAACTGCCTTTGAATTTAACTTAGTGTTAAAGCAAAGCGAATCTCGCATACTCCTCCATGAAGGAAATGGAGGTTGTAAGTTGAACTGCGCACCCACAGTTATAGTACCATATCGACGGGTTTTATTGAGAGAGGGAGTAGGGGCAGAGGAGACTAACAAAATAGAATTAATGACCATTTGTTGAATGCAATTTTGGAAACTTATTACTGTGGCCGTCATTACGTAGCTCAGGAACTTTACTTCAAAATATATTTGTAACAATGACAATTTAAAAAGTCACAACTCGCCTTCATTTTATAATTAACCTTTGAAAATTTTAGTTTTATTCAGAGTAAGTTCCGTAACAGTTAGGTGGTGTTATGAAATGGAATACATTTTTGATAGTTGATAGTTTCAATGCTGTCACCACATGTTGTAATGTGTGAGTAATGATGCAGAATAGACTCACTGATGGTCTGCAGTCAATTAGCTGAATAACTTAATGATTCTTTCGCGACTGACGAACAATACCAATGAGCAGCTATCCTCACAGCGATATGGCCATAACTGACCAGTACTTTTCAGGTTAATGTCTTGGCTTCAACATGAGTCTGTTTGAGTCAAATGTAAATGTTAAAGGTAGGTAGGGCTAAACATCTCATCAACAGCGAGGTCATAAGAGACGGAGCAAGTTATTCATTCACCTGGAGTAATTTCAGAAAACCACGGAAAATAGGAATCAGGATGGCTGGACCGGGTCCTTCTGAATGCAAGTCCTAAGACTTACCACTCTGCGACCTTGCTCAGTTGTAAATGTAAATACTGTACTGTTTTGTAGAGGTGAAAGGCTGCACAAACAAGAGAGAATGTAGGTGTTGAACTTGCAATTCTTACTCACATCCTACAACTAAACCACCAGTAAAATGTGTTAACAAATAGCTGCACCACAGAAGGACGAGGTGGAGCGGAGGAGCTGGCTCACAGACAGTAAGGATAAATGTTTACAATACAAGTTCTTGGCACCTCTTTGTCTTAGCCAATCTGAGAATAATGGCTTGTGGGTCCAGTGGAATTTCTTGATAGACCGACATGAGAGCAAGCCCAGTGAGCGTTTCTTCACCGATGTTAGCCTTCAGCCGACGCAGGGTAGAAACACTGCGCTCCGCGGTCGCGGTCGCTGTCGCTGCACTGGCTGGAAGTGTTGCCAGAATCCGCACAAGTTTGCGGACGGAGGGATGCGTGTCGATGCGGCAGTTTTACGATGTTTCCAAAACGGAATCTGGAAATTTTTCTTGTTCTTCACGACCAGCTTCCACTTTTGAACCCACAATGAAAACTCTTGCTTTATAGTTATAAAAGTAGCAGACTGTCCAATAAGATCCTGGCAAATATTTACAATTTCCCTTATAGTGGCTTCATCTTCTGATTTTATTTCAGTTTTGGGCAAGATGGCTCGAAGATTAAATAAATTCATAACTTCCGTTGAAAACCTGTCTTTTAAGTCTGTTATGACGTTGTCCAAAAGTGGCATATAAATAAATCTTTGGAAATATTCCTCATACGACTCAGTAGGGTGGTTTTGACGGCTGGTTTGGGGGGAAATAAGTTGTATCTTTAAAAACAGTACATAACTGTGCAGCTATTTCCCGTACTTCATAATAGAGGCCACTAAAAATGGATTCAGCCTTTTTTCGCTTTTCTTCAAGTACGCTTTTAGTGTCTTCTACTGCATCAGTACCCTTTTTTAAATCAAGTGTTGGTGTTTGAAGGAGGCTATTAAGTGACATAGTCACTCCGAAAAATTTCATTAAGACACACAACTGAGAGGAGAAATTCTGAGCTTCGGAGAGCTTGCATAAGAGAAAACGCGTTAGATGATGTCTTTCTACCCTGCCACGTAGAAATTTCCGCTAGAGCATTGCGAATCTTAATAATCAATTCCACTTGGAACTGGAGGTGCCCCTCGTGCCTCTCGACCCAGCAGCCTTTAAAATACCTTGAACAGAAGCACCCATTTCCTTCTTAAACACATTATGTCTCTTTGGAGAGGCGATAGCAAAATATACTATTTTCTTCATAGTTCCAGAGGCGTTTCTGCATGATACTACTTTTGAGGATTTTGCCAACAAATCATTTAAAATGTGGTCGTTGCACGGACAGTACTGAGCGTGTGGGGCTATTTTCTTTAGTTCTTGAACAAAACCTTTGTTTCTGATGCCATTACTGAGCAAATGTCAACCCCAAAACCTACGCAAAACTTCAAGTCTAAATCAGAGTTCTGGCGATATCCTCGATGATATGGCCTAAAGCAACTCCAGCCAAACGACGTTCTCCTCTCTCTGATTTAATATCTTCCTCCCGAATCATATCGTAGGCATTACCAAATGTAATGAAATCTTCCCTCAGGACACGTTCATGAAAGTATCGCAAAGATATACTCAATTAACAAATACTAGAAATTTCTGTTGTCTCATTGAACATTACAGAGAAAAACTGTGCTGCTTTAACTCTTCTTAAGATAGTACTTTGAATTTCTTCCTTACAACAATTGATTTGTTTATTTTGAGTGTGCTTACTAATACACTGAAGAGCCAAAAAAACTGGTACACCTGCCTAATATCGTGTAGGGCCCCCACGAGCACGCAGAAGTGCCGCAAGACGACATGGCATGGACTCGACTAATGTCTGAAGGTATGCAGGAGGCAATTCACACCATGAATCCTGCAGGGCAGTCCACAAATCCATAGGAGTGCGAGGCGGTGGAGATCTCTTCTGAACAGCACGTTGCAAGGCATCCCAGATATGCTCAATAATGTTCATGTCTGGTGATTTAGGTGGCCAATGGAAGTGTCTAAAGTCAGAAGAGTGTTCCTGGAGCCACTCGGTAGCAACTCTCGACGTGTGGGGTGTCGCATTGTCCTGCTGGAATTGTCCACGTCCGTCGGAATGCACAATGGACATGAATGGGTGCAGGTGATTGGACAGAATGCTTCCGTATCTGTCACCTGTCAGAGTTGTATCTAGACGTATCAGGGGTCCCATTTCACGCCAACTGCACACGCCCCATACCATGACAGAGCCTCCACCAGCTTGAACAGTCCCCTGTTGACATGTAGGGTCCATTGATTCATGAGGATGTCTCCATACCCGTACATGTCCATCCGCCCGATACAATTGGAAACGAGACTCGTCAGACCAGGCAACGTGTTTCCAGTCATCAACAGTCCAATGGCGGTGTTGGTGGGCTCAGGCGAGGCGTAAAGCTTTGTGTTGTGCAGTTCACAACTGTACACGAGTGGGCCTTCGGCTCCGAAAGCCCATATCAATGATGGAGCGTTGAATAGTTCGCTCGCTGGCACTTGTTGATGTCCCAGCATTGAAATCTGTGCCAATTTGAGAAAGGGTTGCACGCCTGTCACGTTTAATGATTCTCGTCAGTCGTCGTTTGTCCCGTTCGTTCACTATCTTTTTCCGGTCACAGCGATGTCAAAGATTTGATGTTTTACCGAATTCCCGATATTCACGGTACTCTTGTGAAATGGTCGTACGCGAAAATCCAAATGTTATCGCTGCCTCGGAGATGCTATGTCCCATCTCTCGTGAGCCGACTATAACACCACGTTCAAACTCACTTAAATCTTGATAACCTGCCATTGTAGCAGCAGTAACCGATCTAGCAACTTTGCCAGACGCTTGTTGTCTTATATAGGCGCTGCCGACCGCATCGCGTTACTCTGATTGGTTCCATACCTCTGTTATTTGCATACGCACGCCTATACCAGTTTTTTTGGCTCTCCAGTGTATATGTAGCATTGGGCAGAGCACTCTCCAAGTGTCTGCGCAGATTGTCACCAGCATCCATCCTAGACCAAAGTAACGCAACTCTCTGAAATTTCCATCATTGTGTACTATACTGTGTTTTTCATCTCCATTTAGAAGATTGTCAATGTTCTTATCATCCGTATGACCTCTTAAAGGAATGTTTTGCGTACAACATAAATAATTGTTTTTACAATGGGAATCAAGCTCTGCTTATTTTCCTCTATTTGTGCCATGCGCTGTGAACAAATTTGATTTGCTATTTCTAAGGCATGATTGTGGTATATCAAGAGAAACTTTTTCCCAGCATCAACAGCATTGATATGGTATTAGTTTTTCTCATGTACAACCAAATCGCCCTTTTCCCCTAAAAGGTTGTCAAACTATCTACATGGTTCTTTTACAAGTTTTATCAAAGGAGTGTTTTTTGATAACCACATCCTGAACCAGTTGTAAAAAGTACACAATATTTACAGTATAGCCCTTTGTCTTTATCTGCAAGAACAAGCCAGTGAAATTTTCCTAAGCGAGATCTCTGGGCATATTTTTTAGTAAACCTTCCCATTTTCATCACCTCATTATTGGGGAATTGGTAGTTTGCAGGTGTCCATGGCTTCTCAAGTAACATTGTTTTGGAGTAATCGCTTACACTTGTCATCCCAACATGAAATCCTAAGTCACTAGGCAAGTGTCTCTAACTTTGGGAGTGTTGCAAATGTTATAATGAGGCTATGCTTACTTGGGAGTGTTGCAAATGTTATAATGAGGCTATGCTTACTTGATTTGTGTTCTGTAGATGCTCACTGACACCTGCAGAGGAGGGGTTGACACTCGCACTATCATCACCACAAGTTTTTGTTGTTTTCGGTTTGAAAAACTCATCAATTCTACGGCTCTTCATCCTAAACTAATTACAGTTACAAAGTACGGGAATGTGAACGGTACTGTAGTTACGTCTGTAAACGTAAACACTGCTAATACAATCGAATCAGCTGACTGATGCCTGTTCACATTGTTACCACCATGTGCATACATAATTAACTTAACTATTCTATTGCAAATGTGAGTTGCGACTTCACTCGATTGTGCCGTGCGAATGTGCGAGTTACTTGCAAGTGTGAGTCATGGCATTCATCACGCCTGCGTGGGAATGGACAAAGAGTATTTTATAAATAGCATACAAATATTATGTCGCGTCGCATAGTTCACAGTACAGCACAGAACTTGAGAACTGTTAGCTGACTTCTACGGACGTGGAGGTGCGGCCTCTGCATCTCTACGCAACACAATCTAGATTTTTGCGGCACACACCGTGGGTACTGTGGTCGGCCAGGAAACTGGTCATCTAGAGCCTAGCCCCTACAAAACCTCCAGCCCGGCGCAAGACAAGTGCAAGGAGACGGCACTACACCACCTGAGGCTGCACAAACACTCATTGCAGTCAACCACCCCCAACAACCCCACATCCAGTCTGGAAACTGAAACCTACACCCTTTTTCATTACTGAAACTTCATTAAACCATCACGAGCTAATAGATGATAGTACAAATGAGTAGTGATTAGTTTTTCACGCAGAGAAAGCACATTGTTTAGCATCTGTAACGCCTGCATCCAATACAGGGCAGAGCCCTCTCTCGCAGCTATGCAGGCAGTAATGCTACGAGGCATCGTGCAAGTGGTAAATAGTGTCCTGAGGCACATACCACCATGCTTCCTGCAACTTCACACGTAGATCAGTCAGTGTTTAGACAGGTGGTTGACGACGATGCAAACACAGCCCCATCATACACTATATGTGTTTAATAGGGGACAAACATGGAGACCTGGCAGGCCGAGGAATGGTGTCCACATCTTGTAGAGCCTGTTGGGTGATGCAAACTGTACAGGAAGGAGCATCATCATCTTGTAGAGCCTGTTGGGTGATGCAAACTGTACAGGAAGGAGCATCACATCTTGTAGAGCCTGTTGGGTGATGCAAACTGTACAGGAGCCATCATCATCTTGCTGCATGAAAGTGTTGGGCACGCTGCACAAATGTCAGGAAATAAGACAGCAGAACTTCACCAACATACCTCAGTGCCTTCGAGGAACACAAGATGTGACCGGGAGCCACAACTGATGGCACTCCATACCATAACTGGTGTTGAGGATGTACTGCGTTTGCAAATCAGTGCAGGATCATTGTGTTACCCAGTGCGGTGCCAAAGCATCATCAGCATTAATATTGAAGCGGGACTCATTGGAAAACACAACGCATCGCCATTCCTCTGTCAAATACTGACGTTCCTGGCACCACTGATAGCGAGCCTGAGGGGCCAAAGGCAAACAGTGCAGTAGACGCAGTGTCTGTAGTTCAGCCTTTGTTGTTATTGAGACCAGTAAATACAGCGTAGGCCCCACGGACTGCAGGATCTGTGGACGTGGTGCCACGTTCTGCTGCTGCTCGTCAGCCAATACGACAATCTTCTCTATCTGCAGGACCAGTACCTACTTCACATGACATGTGATCTGTACGTACCTTTGTCTGCACACATCGTGTCGCAGTGATAACTGCATGGGCAGTATGAATGGCTACGGGATGATGTGGCATACTGAACTGTCTCTCAACACAGGGACTGTAGTCCTTCCAGCCGGTTGCATGGCCTTATCTAGCACTGGCTACTGGCCACAAGCACTCCTTATATTACGTGTTGCAGTGATGTCACTTTGACTATTGAAAAAAAAAGACACCTTATGGGTGCAACAGTTTCCATTTCCAACTATATGTCTTAATATTATTTCAGATCATAATTAGTCTAATGTTATTTAACATTAAAATTGATCATAGGGTGGCAAACTTAAATTTAGTCACGCAATACATTGTGATTGCCAGTAAGGCTAAGGACAATATTAAACACGATACAATTTGATATTTGGCTATCTTGTTTCATTTACACTGTAGTTAGTTGAACCTATAAAGTGTTATACATACGCCTAATTTGTTTCATCTTTATAGCAGTGTTATGTTTTCAATTATATTCAGATCGGTGGTTAATGTGTCTCACTACTTTTTCGTAAAGTGAATAATATTTGTTTCTAAGGTTGGCAGACCTTTGTATGTTAAGTCATAACATAGAATGAACCTATCGTATTTATTACTCTTTGAACTAATACCATTGTTATATTGTTTGAGAGAGTAATTTCATCTGTGTGGTAAATAAAACATATACAGCATGTAGTTGAAGAAGAAGATGGAATTATGTTGTTGTAAACTACTGGTTCTCTGAAATTATGAAACTAATGGTATTCCATACAGTGGAACATATAATGTGTGTGTGTGCAGTTTATGTCACTTTCAGTTAACATTATCATGCTACTGCCCATCTGGTGCCAACAAATGCAGTTCACTATATAATTATTCATTCAGCAATAACTACCCAATCATACGTGTTTGCAAAACAGCACAGATAAATGTGAATGTTCTTTGTGAGATTAACATTCATACACAAATTCACCAATGCTGTGAAAAATTGCTTTGCGTATAACAATTCGTAATCTTCGAAGACAAATAAATCACATTACAAAAACTTGCCTGTAACTTACAAGGACACCTAAAGGCATTAAGATAACTGTGTATCTACCATTACTTTTCTATGCGACAACAGAGATTAGAATTATACATACACAGAGTTTAAATTCATTCATTACTTGGCTTTCTCAGCTACTGTAAGGTAAAAATAAATTTTTTACAATTACAAAATTCACTAAAAGGAGGTAATACTTTGCACACCATGATGTATACATTAATATCACATTATTTTTCTATGGTTTCACAGTGAGTACTGTTCAGAGAGAAAACAACACATTCAATTTAAAAGTATAAATTCGAAAGAAAACTTAAAAACCACATCAAATAGAAAGAAATATGTGGAGTTGAGTTGCAAGCTGAACATTGAGCGTCACTACCAGATTGCGATAGTCTTCACAAGGACTGACGACTGGAGCACCGTCTGCACAACAGGCTAACAGTCATCGGTGAGTAGGTGACAATCTTAGCGGTGAGCCCCAAACTCACTAAATACTTACTGTACTGTCATCCTGCAAAGACCATTACAATCCTCAAACATCTCTGACAATCTGTCATTTCTCACAGGGACAAAAAATTCCACACAACCTTCACGATACTGTAAATACATGCTCAAAAAGAGGAAGGTCTTTCTTACCACAATACTAAAGTAATATAGAGTAGTGCTGGAGATTATTTCCTCATGCACAACATAAGTGGGAAATATAGCAGTTCTAAGGAATTTTTTCTGTGACCCATTGATAAAAACAGTTGTATTTCACCATCACTTTCTGTAAATAGTCAAACATGCGGCGTAGCAGTCTTGATGGTGAAAATACAGCCCAGTTAAAACACATGTGTTTGGACTTTACAAAAGCAGATAGGAAAATTTTTAGAGGATACGAACAGACGGATATGTGATTATTGTGAATATGCTAATATTGTAAGTTACAAATGCTGCGATAAGAGTTTTCCATCGTAATGTTCCATTCTAAAGTGATTTCCTGTTTTTAATTTAACGTACGATCACTGTTTATAACGTACGGCAAGCGCAAAGTGTGTATTATACCCGATACCTTCAACGTAGCGGTGATCAACTGTCATCTGCTGAGCATCGCACTGCGGACTTGGTGTGGTACGCACGTCAGCACAAGTAGATAGAAAGCTGCGCCACTCTGCTTCTGTCAGTGTGGTCATTTGAAAGGGGTATTTCAATCTAGTGTTTTGGTTTTGTTGTTACCATCTTGGGTTTACCAAAGTAGTGAAGTAATGATGCACAAGTTCATTCCAACATGACTTCTGCAGGAGCAGTTGAATCACTTGGAAATCGATCTTTGCAAGCAGCACTGAAAGATGCTGGACTGGTCTTCAAAGCTGAGGACAGCATCGATGTACTGAGGCAGCTGACGTGTGAGTTGGTGCAGAAAAGCAGATCTGCTGGTACAACCGAGGGTGAGTCCATTAAAGTTTTCATAACACTCAAGTATTTGCCCAATTCTATATGTGATAGTTTTCTGGTAGTTCGTACCTTGATTTTGGGAGCTGTAGTAAACTTGCTAGTTCAAATGGCAAAAATAATTTCACTTAAAATCTGTGATGCGATATATTCAATATGCTGCTGTACTGTTAAAAGAATCCGAATTGTTGCAATATGTTGTAGGGGAAGATATTTAGAAGCAGTTACTGCTTAATGATTTATGTCAGGCTATGATGAGTCAGACAGGTATCCCTGTAGCTATTGAACATTACCGTATGAAACTATTAGATAGATTGCAATGTCCCTGTGAGTTCATGCCAGAATTTGTCATGGAGACAGTAAGATAGATAGAAGTATTGGGTTTGCCATCTGAGGAATCTAAATTGGTTGAAATAATGTTTTTTAACTTATTGCCCGAAAATAGTAAATTTTTTACGTTTGCAACAAAACCGCAAACTTTACAGGAATTGTTAAGGTTAGTTATTCAAGAAGAATTAACTGTGGGAGATTGCAGATGGAAAATTAATACCGAGCTTAAGCTAAAGCGGTTATGTAAAATTTGTTTTTGGACAAATCATGTTACTGAGAAATACTTTTTTGATTTTTTCAAAAAGGAAGAAGGAAATTCTGTCCAGAAAAGAAATTACAAAAAAAAAGTACGGACTTGAGGAAGATGTACTGCAGGAAAATGGGGAATAAACGGACGGTAGGAAAGAGAAGGAAAATAAATGCCTACATTTTCAAAAAACCGGCAAAAACAGAATTTTGTTTTAGATGCGGAAATCCAGGGCATTTTCAATTTAATTGTCTGCTGAGGAAAAAACCCACTGGTATGTGTGCCACTGCGAATACGAATTTGTACATTAAAAATTATCTGTTGTTTGTTCCATTGACGATTGGTGAATTACAAGTGTCTGCATTAGTTGAAACAAAGTGTTAAAATTGAGTTTTTCTCCTGATACAGTTGTTGCGTTACAAAATAAGCCATCAAAGTGTCGTAAAATACAGTTGTTACAGCACATGGAAAAGGTAGCGCAAGAATTGGAGAGACTCAAAACGGAATTTAGTGACATGATTATGTCTAAGTTAGGGCATCGTAAAGAGGTTTCTATAGCGTTAAAGTTAAAAATAGAGAAGCCTTAGTGTCAGCGCTGAAAATGCAGATTTTTAAACAGCGGTTATTAATCTGCAAGCACAGGGCATCGTAGAGAGTCAACTAGCACATATGCTAGTCTCGTCTTATTGCTACAACAACACCGGATCAGTATCGTCTTACATGTGACTATACAAAAATGAATCAAAAATTGTATGTGGATTGATATCCGGTACCAGTCATGGGAACTGCTTTTCAACATTTGTAAAGCTAAATATTTTACATTCTTGGATTTGAATTCCGCTTTCTTGCTGTGCAAATTACATCTTAATTCTAGGGAGCCGTTAGCCTTTTGCACACAGTGGGGTTTATACTAGTGAATGCATCTGCCCATGGGTATGAATTCTGGCCTACAATCTATGTCACAAGTGTTAAAACACGTGTTAGGACGGTACATTTTTAGGTTGTCTTCACATACATTGACGAGTATTATTTATAGCAACATGTTGGAAGAATACCTTAACCATATATGGTTAGTGTTAGACACCTTAAGGAAGGCTAGCCGAACAGGACATCCAGAGAAAATTTGAAAGGCGTAAAATATTTTTAGGAATGGTTGCATTCTATAGTAAACTTGTTCCCAATTTTTCAGAACCCACAGAACCGTTAAATTTGTTAAAAAGGAAAAATGCAGATTTTGTGTGGATTTGTGAAGAGAAAACGCATTAAAAAATTTGAAAGAAAGTTCAACAAATCCTGCAGTTTTGCACGTGCCAAATTTCAGTGAAGAATTTTTTTTCTGTATTGTGATGCAAGTTTCATAGGCATTGGGACTGTTTTAAGTCAAAAGATAAACTGTAACTTTGTTCCGATAGCGTAAGCTAGTAACAGTGTGGCTAGCAGTATCCGTATAGCAAATTCCCTGACTTTTCCAGGTTTCCTGTTAATATCCCTAACCAATTTACACGGCAAATATTAAAAATATTTTAATGTTTTTCCTACAATAAATTACAAATTTTTCCCATTGGTAACAATAACATTGAATTTTCCAGGTTTTCCCTTTTTTCCCTGACGTAGCCATGCAGTCAGTTATTAATGCAGGTGGAAAGAAAATATACCATTCATGAAAAGGAGTGCCTCAGTTGTACATGAACGACGGAACGGTTTGCAGATTATTTAGATCATGCATCGCTTGGTTTATCAACGGACAACCAAGCATTGAGCTGGTTGTCAAAATCACGAAAGCCAGCTGGTCATTGGCAGGGTGGCTAGTTTGTCTCGCATGATTAAAATTTAATGTGCAACATAAAAAGGGGTCAGACAACTCTGTTGCTGATGCGTTGTCGTGTATGTTCTGCGAGGACGAGTTTCAGACAGTAGTAGAAAATGGGGCTACTGTAGGCACTCAGCTAACTGAACACGTTTCTGACAGTATATATGTTTTGAATTAAACACTCTGTAAAAGTTTCCCAGTGTATTTGTCGATATAAAAGAGTATCACAATGCCAATGTAGTATGCTAACAATTATTGTCTGAAATAGAAGTGGGAATTATGGTTTCATAGTACACAAGGGATTTCTGGGTGAATGGACAGTGAAGGGTAAATTTAGGGTATTTTTCCAGAAAAGTTAAGACCTTATGGTGAACATGTAGGGTGGGACAAAACATGTGCTAGAACTTTTCACATGGCATGGAGTACGTAAAGATCTAGAAAATTGGTAAAAGTGTTGCGGTGCATGCCAACAGGCAATATCAAAAAACCAAAACACAGGACAATATGCTAGTACGGTGGCATCATATCCATGGGAGCGTGCTTATTGAGATGTTATGGCTCCGTTACCCAGGAGTACCCTTGGATTTGTATATATTCTTGTTGCCATAGACAGTTTCAGTACATTTTGTTTATTTTTTCCTTTACATACCATTAAAGCAGGAGAGATATGTAATGTGGTCATACAGCAATTATATAGTGTTTCTGGGTCACCCGTTTTTTGTAGTGACAGACAACGCTATATATTTTATTTCACATAAAATTATAGATTTAAATTTTATATGGGGGGTAAAGATGGTGTAGACCGCCCCGTACCATCATCAGGTGAATTTGGTTGAATGAGTAAACAACACTGCCTTACGTGGTTTTCAGTCCGATATGCAATGATATTGGGATGACGTGTTATATTTGCTTTTTCTATGTTTCAATAATGTTGTACATAGCGCACACAAATACGCTCCCTCAGAAGTCTTTTTACGTAGATTTTTGATACACCTGCTTATTAATATACGGTCACTTCAGAATATTTGTTTGGAGAGTGTAACCAATAAAAATTGGAAGAAATATGGGAAGATGTTACATGTAATTTGGTGATGTATCACAAACAAATGGAACAGAAAAGTAATCTTTTATTTGAAGATCTTAGTTTAAAACCAGGTTTAAAAGCCACTTCTTAGGTTGATTTTTTCAGCTCCATGTTGGCCATGAAATGGCGAGGCCCATATCAGATAGTCTGGTTTCTCTCACCTGTTACGTTGCTAATAACTACCCCAAACAAATTGGGAAAAGTGCATGCACGCCAATGCAAGAAATATTACGTAGCCTCAAGTACAGCGTAAAGGGGCTACCCCTCCTTCTCACACCCCCAGGCTGTTCTAAATTTCTGGATGCATAAAATTGTTGAACATCCTAAAGAAATGCTGTATTTAAATTTACGTGAGAAGGATTGTATGTTAAAGCAAGTAACCCCCAGTATTATTAAACTTTATACGGGCATTTTACGTTTATGTTAATGCAAGGAAAGTTTGCTATCTATACCCATCAGAATGCATGAAGCGTATATCACTCTTAGGTATAGATTTTCGAATGAGTAATATTTTATATGGGTATTATTTATGTGTAATCAATAGATTTTAGTGCAGTCTTATTCCCTGTATGCCTAGTATTTGGAATAGTTTTACGCCCCATTTGTCGTTCTTAAGAATCCCTGGTCTGGTTTGTTGTATTTGCTGTATGCGGAAAACATCGAGACCCATATTCCACGAGAACGAAACCTGGGTAACGGACTGACCGCCCGAAGCCGTGGGATTTTCTACATGTGTGCAACATCACTGAGGTCGTTCTTCAAAGTAGGAGAGACGTGATGGTGTCACATCTATTACGAGCACCAGCCGTAAGAAAACCCGTGCCATAATCTGCTGTTCTACGAGACCTACATGGATAGATTGCTGCTGTTATGGACCTGGGTGTGTGCGCCCTGTTGGACTAGCTTGTCCCGCTGCTGTGTCAACAGGCAGGCCGAAGGCACCCTGACCGTCGGTCTACTTGTTCTTCTACCTTGTCAAGTAGCCCCCCCCCCCCCTGGGTGTCGTCAAGACCGTCTGGAGGCGTGCGTACATCATGTGATGTCACCATAGAGCGCTGTCTACACTTCGTGAGCAACAGAAAAACTTACATAACGGGACGTAGAAGAGATATAAGGCATGGTTTCTCAATTCCGGGAAGAGAAGGATATAAGGACTCTCTGTTCCTTGGGGGCTGGGGAACGGCTGCCTAAATAATGTGTGCCTCACGTCATTAGGGAGCAGTGTATAAGGGGACTGAGAAATGGATGTAGAGTTCTCTCAGCTGGTATGCGGTTATCTCCTGTTCACATGGCTGAATCCACGTACAGTCCGAGTTACCGGACAATCTTGAGAATGTGTAATGGCTAAATAAACTGTAAGGAAAAGAGCACAGAAACAACTATTCTACATGTAGGGAAAATGTTCATAAAGTTAATTTTCAATTTTGTTTTAAATTTCAAAGAACATGTACTCAGCATCTGTTTTTACATCAATGGGTCAAGAAAACTTAGTTTAGATTAGAGCTAATTCATGCTGCTAGTTTGCTATAAATGCTCTCAAAATTTTGAGTTTATAAAATTGTTAATGAACACTACCACATGTTTGCATTTTCATAGACTTTCCATCTGCCCTGAATGAAAATAAAGTGGAATTCTCAGCATTTGACATTGGGACAACATTGATAGACACAATGCTAAAATTATTAACTTAGTAACAAGTAAATACCTGAACACAATTAGTAAGTAGTTTTGTACGTTATCAAACTACGATGTCAACCAGTATGTATACTATCCACTTCTAGGTTCATGCCATGTCTTTCAACATTAGCAACAGAAGATGAACTTAGTGAAAAGATTGTATTTAAAATTACTATAATCTGACTAAATTGCACACATTAGTAATTGTAACAATTATTATTTAAAAAAGACAGTTAAAAATTAATCATCCACTCATTTAATTAACATTTAAATGGATTTATTGGGAATAAAAGTCACACCCTAAAAAAGTTAATGAACTCGTTAGTTTCAAGCTATAAATTTTTTGTAGTAACTGGTCACGAAAGTAAGGTAAAACGTTTAAAAGTATTTCGAAATTGTGAAACTAAATTTGTTGTAATCATAACAAAAAACAATTACATTACCTATAATTAATATTAAAGTAGTATGTATAAGCATGAAACTTGATTTGATAGCTCCAGAAGACATTTCAGAGCAAACTAAGCGAAAGAGAGATAAAGAGAGGCGCTGCTGTTATTATACAGCATGCTGAAGGTAACTTCATACAAAGATAAGGGAGGAAAGATGGCTGCACTAGATGCACATACGTAAAAGACACGTGAAGAAAAATGGGGCAGAATAAGATAGTAAAAAAACACAGAAATAAATGAATGTAGGCATAGATACTTTATCATACCATCTTCATCAGGGTATTCTTGAGACAAAACAACAGAATTAATTAACAGTTTTCATTAAAACAGACACCTAAAGAATTCCATTACAAACTATCACATACTATGCTATTCTTATGTTAGTAATTTGTGACAACAGTTCTCACGTTATGTTCCTTCTAAGAATTTGCCAGAGGAAACAAAACTTGAGAAAACATTATTTTCAAAACTACAATATATTNGAAAACATTATTTTCAAAACTACAATATATTACAGTAATTACATATCTGGTCACTCATGGCCAGATGGTATGGCAGAGGCTTCATGTTACGATCAGATGACGAGCTGCCATGTGATTGAAACTAGTACTAACATATTGTTTCTGAGTGTTTAAAGACACAGTTTGAGAGTGTGTTCTTCTGGGTTCACCAAGCCCCTGCTCTATTAAATGCATTAGCTTGGAGATGCCAAACTTGGTGAAAAACATTTGATGAAAAAGCAGTGTCTGTTTTGTTGATAACCGACCGTCAGTGGTGACATCTTACAGCCCACAGTACAAATAGCAACGAGAACCAATGAAGCCACTTCACACTGGTCCATCCCAGCAAGACAAGAACCCAGCAAGTGTCGCTGGAGCATAAGTCATTGCTTACATTGTCGAGTCTTGAGCCATATAATTCCTCAAGGCAATAATATAGGCTTCACGATACACAAACTGTAGCTAATATAAGATATAATTATCAGCGAGGATGGTGAGTTTCTATGTACATAAGTCAGACTGATTACGTACACTTGTGAGCTGAAAGTTTGTTTGGCAGTGCATGCCATTTAACAAGACGGCTGTTCTGTAGCTAACATGTCGGACTTATTCTTATCGTGGTTTGAATAACAATTAATTTTATTAATACCTCCAAACATTTTAAAAATGCCCTGAATGCATTACAACATAAAAAATCAAAAGGAAATGGCTAAGCACTGCCGGAGTATGTTGTCCAATGTTTGGTTCTTACACAACCCACAATAACAACAATTTGTCATTTTTCATAAACTAGGCATTCATTACACACAGAAATCCTGATGACGTCAGAGCAAGTGACATAAATACAAAGGCATTCATGTTTCTCATCTTAATATTTATAGTTTTTATCATTAAAGTGAAAATATTTTTGGCAGACTTTCTTTTGAAGTTTCTCACGGCTACATTNTAATATTTATAGTTTTTATCATTAAAGTGAAAATATTTTTGGCAGACTTTCTTTTGAAGTTTCTCACGGCTACATTTGGTTCCGAACAATGTCATGTACTGAAATATGAATGAGCTGTAAGTTGTTTGAATACCATAAAAAATTTTTTTTCTTAAGAAATAGGTGACATTGAAGCAAAACATGATCACAGTTTACCAAAGATATTACCTACAGAGAAACAACTTTGCGGTAGACAATGCCACAGCAAGTTTATACAGTATAGGGTCATGTCAATATTAGGTATACCAAAACAAAAATCCTCAATATAAATTAATATTCGGGTGTTTAATAAATGTACATTTAGTGTACCAGCAAAGGAAATTTTTGACTGTAAATCACCTTGTTAATTTTTCATTAACTTAAACAATGGAAATTTTAATGTAGNTAATATTTATAGTTTTTATCATTAAAGTGAAAATATTTTTGGCAGACTTTCTTTTGAAGTTTCTCACGGCTACATGTGGTTCCGAACAATGTCATGTACTGAAATATGAATGAGCTGTAAGTTGTTTGAATACCATAAAAAATTTTTTTTTCTTAAGAAATAGGTGACATTGAAGCAAAACATGATCACAGTTTACCAAAGATATTACCTACAGAGAAACAACTTTGCGGTAGACAATGCCACAGCAAGTTTATACAGTATAGGGTTATGTCAATATTAGGTATACCAAAACAAAAATCCTCAATATAAATTAATATTCGGGTGTTTAATAAATGTACATTTAGTGTTCCAGCAAAGGAAATTTTTGACTGTAAATCACCTTGTTAATTTTTCATTAACTTAAACAATGGAAATTTTAATGTAGTCAAGTACCCGTGTGGTAAATGCTTATCTGAAATTTTTTTGGTTTGGTTTTGCAATGAATTTGTCATAACACATAACTCGCTAAAATGTTATGAAATTAGTTATAAATTTTTGTTAACGCCGAGATCTTTTGAAATTATTTTTCATTTTTGTTCCAGTCTCACAAAAGTTCATTCCATATTTTTCGTTTACATTTAGTGATTTAAAAAAAACTTGCTCAACCCTACCTCCTATTATATTAAATACTCTTCCTCTTCATTCCAGCTACAAAAGCTAGTTTTTGACAGCTTGGCAAAAGTAGTGCCAATGTTTACTTTTCATTTACGTATCCCTCCATGATCAGCTGATAGGTCAAAGGCAGATGTATTGCTTATTTACATGCTATTGTCAGCTAATCCATTTGTCGTTATACCAATAAACAAATTTTACAGTGTTTTATGTTGTAACACCTAACAGTAGGCAAGTATGCTTGTGCCACTAGTACTGTTTAATTTGTTAAAGATGGCAAATTTGGTTTAACGTTTCTGAGACGGGGAACGTGGTTCTTATCATACATTAGTATTATGGACGTTACAACGTTGTATACATCAAGCCCGGAAATATTCAAAATTGAGAGACATTGTCAGATAGCGCACTATTCATAATAATAAAGTTTTTCACAATGAAAAGTGGCTTGTAGCGTTAGCTCTGTCCAGAGTTGTGGTTGAGTTGCTGCAGTTCCTACGACAGAATTACTTCAGAAATATGTGCGCCCCACTTGCTTAGTTTAGTTAACATAATGCAGTAACAAGTCACTTTAAGTACCAGAGANCTTCAGAAATATGTGCGCCCCACTTGCTTAGTTTAGTTAACATAATGCAGTAACAAGTCACTTTAAGTACCAGAGAGGAGTGAAGCTTCGTTGAGAACCGTACCGCTACAGGCAACTTGACAAGCCATTGCACGTTAAAAACTAATTATTTTNGGAGTGAAGCTTCGTTGAGAACCGTACCGCTACAGGCAACTTGACAAGCCATTGCACGTTAAAAACTAATTATTTTGTTTTTATAAGTCATCTTTTTGCCTTGTACTCCTTGAAACGATTTGGGTTTAAAATACTTTGTATCACAATAATGTAAACANTATAAGTCATCTTTTTGCCTTGTACTCCTTGAAACGATTTGGGTTTAAAATACTTTGTATCACAATAATGTAAACATACTTGAAAATCTGCAAGTCTTGCCGCCTAGTCAAATTAATAGCCAACAAGTACATGAAGCACTAGTAATATATCTAGGATAAGACAAGTGGAAACACACACATTACTATTTTAGCGTTACTTTTAGTTTATCACACTAACAACATATGTTTGACCAAAAAAATATATTAATCTGTGAGGAAACAGCCTCTCTGGGTTATGAACTAGCACTCTCTTGGTGCAAGCTATGTTGGATCTGTGAGCCAATAATATTATTAGAGTAATTGGAGTTGTTAAATCATCTGATTGAAATTATATTTCCCTATTACTTTATTAACGTAACTGGATTGGAATTCAATATTAAAACACTCCTTGAATGCATTTTTGCAGGTTTAAAACCATTCGTTTGAGTACAATTGTGTAGCCATGCAGCCGTCTGCTACGAAGGCATGGAATTGTGTAATTAATAAAAAAATCACATGAACTTTGGTGTGGTACCTCCTCCCGTAGCCATTAGCTCGGTTCTGGCGACTACCCAGCACGAACTGGAACTGGAGAACACGTGCGTGTGTGTGTGCGTGTGCGTGTGTGAAGTGTGCGGCAGTAATGTGACATTACAGGCAGTTACCACAGAGCCACATTTACATCACATACCGTCCAACTCCTCCAGATCAAGACATACCATATCTCCCCCCCCCCCCTTCACAGCACCCAGGACCAAATTTTTTTAAATATTTTTTATTTATTTTCTGAGCAGTATTTAACGCCAGGAAAAGGCAGTTTGGTTTGCTCATATTGTATTTCAAAACGTTTAATGTTTCATTGTCTAGGAATGTGGCTAGAAATATTGTAGTGTAAAAAAAAAACTTTTTTTAATTTAAACTTTTTTCTAAGGTTTACTTGAAGTCACATTATTTTTAAGCTATTAAAATCCTGATTATGTATTGTTCACTTTTCATTGCAATTTCAAGTGATTTAATCTGCTCTTCTGTCATGCTCGAATCCTGAACTGCAGTGCCAAATGGATATTCTTGGAAATCAGAGCCCTCCGGTGTAATACGAAGTAGGGAATCAAGAGCTGACTCACCCAGTCTGTTCCTTACGAGCTTGATCTGAGAGAAATCTCTCTCACAGTCAGCTATGTCACGTGGAATGACAGTAATGCTAGCTTGGAGATATTTGGGAACAAACTGCTTACAGTTATGTCGTTGCATAACAAGTGTGCCAATTCAGTACATGTTCCTCTTGTGGTCGACAACTCTGTACTACTTTTGTTTGCATGGTCTTGTATCAAGTCCATATCTTGCACATAATTTTGTTATGGTTGCTGTTCCATATGTGTCCAAATTATGGTCATGCGAGGCTGAAAGATATAAAGAGTTAAAGACTGAAAAGCAAGTAAAAAAAATATCACCATCAGTATACCTGATTTGAATATTTTCAATGAGTGTGTTGAGAAATTGTAGTTTCAAGTTCTCAAAATGAATAGAGTACATTGGTTTGGTATGAAGTGAAACTCTAGCCACCGCAAGGGAGGGAGGACCTCCGCTGCACGCTGCGTAGCTGTGTGACCACATTTGTAAAGAACATCCTCACTGGCGTCTCTCCCTCCCACTGACCCCAGTTTTCCTGACTAGAGAAAGACTTCCCTTCTTCCCTTCCTTGTTTGAAGTGCCAATGTATCCTCCCTCCTCCTCAAGTTCTCTTTCTACCCTCACACCCTGTAGTGTGATGAGCGCAGGTGTCATGAGGCAATGCTCCGGGCCTCAGGGTGGGCTCTGCGCACGCACAGTACAAGTTAACACAGTATATAAGGAGTTGGAGCACGATGCTCCGGCTCTGTTAGTGTTACACCAGCAGTTGAGAGGGTTCTCATCAGAGGACATCAGCCCAGGTGAGGCTGATGGTTAAACAGTAAGGGGTCTAGTGTCGAACTGGGCCTAGACTAGCTGCGATGCTTTACTTAGATTTTGGATGAGACAACTAGAATCGTTTTATTATAAATGAGTATGCTCAGACATATTTAGCAAGGTTTGTTATGTATTGTTCTTGATGGCTAATTTCAGAGTTTGCAGATAGTAAAATTAGAAATTTAAACGCTTGTGCAAGAAAAACTTGCCTCTGCCTGCCGCCGCAGCCGAAGAAGCAGATGAGCCCAGCAGTGACGCAGGACGCAGTGCCGATCTGTCTCATCTAGACAGGGCAGAGGTGCCCGACCCCGCAGGCAAGGCCCTGGGCGATGTCCAGTCCTTGCCTCCGCCTAACATAGCAGCCGAAGCAGATGAGTCCAGCTGTGTAGCAGAACCGGAGGAACCCAGTTTTACAGGCAAGGTGCATACGGGTACCGAACCCCTAATCTCGCTCGACCAAGATGAAGCCGCTATGCCAGATAACAGTGCCGAGCCCCTAAAGCGAGAGTTACCCCATACGCCTGCTACACCAACTTTCAAAACCAAGAGACAGAGTGACTAAGTGGAGGCTTACACGTAAATTTACGTGGTCTTACGCTAAACATGTAGCTTTGCAATTGCTGAGAGACACCAATAAGTGACCGCAAAATCATGGTGGTTGGGGGGTGGGGGGGATAGGCGAATGTCATGTAAGAGAGACAGAGAGACAGGACTCAAAAGTGACTAAGTGATATTAATCTGGGGTTCACCAAGGCATAAGGACATCATAGTGACTTAGTGTTATAAGAAATAGTCCGTTTGTGAAAGTAACATGCCAACCAGAACATTGCGACCGTGCTTAATGTGATAGGATAAAGGCTGTTCCAGAGCAAGCACGCCAACCACAATGACAGTCTCCAGTGGCGTGCCCGGGAAACAAACTGTAAATAGGTCAACAACCTTTTACGCAAAAAAACCGGCGTATGCCAAACAGGTTGGGAAAAGACTGTAAATATCACCCAACAGGAAAATGTATACTGTAAATTGTGAAATTGTTTTAATTCAGTATTATGTTGTTTTGAAGTGCCATGTTTTTTCAGCTAATGTCGGTGACCTGTAAGTAATTTTAAGTAGGTCTGATATTTTTTAAATTATTTGAAGTGTAACTCACCTTGTTGAACATGTTCGAATAATTAGTAAAAAGGGGAAAATACTTATAATTTCACACTCAGAGTCACGGCAGGAGACAGATAAAGACACGCCCATGTGAATTTAAGCTAACTTCCTTTATTCTCAGAGTGCTAAACAATACGTGTCGCATGTAAAAATGTGTCTTTTATTGCAGGAAACCAACTGTAATTTGACTTATGTAAATACCCGCAATCCTCAGCTGTTCAGTGTGAGTGACATGTTTTCTTTCTCGACCATGAAGGGTCGGTTCACTCATCCGACTCCACGCCACGTGACACACACGCACACACAAATGAGGGATAGCGATAACGAGCTGCCAGCCCAGCGCCCACAAGAGAGAGACAGAGACAGCACAACCCTGCAAAACGCACGCCGTACCACTGCCCAGCCTAGCCAAGAGGCATAGAGGGGCTGCCAACCAACGACATTAAGAGGTCCGTTGTGAACATTGGCAGGGGTGTGGTGAGAAAGGGGGGGGGGGCGAATTGATGCATAATACTTCCTACTCATATTGACTCGGCATCATCACGTGTGCATCACGTACTCCAGAGAGAATCAAACCCCGACTGGCCGCCTCCCTGGTCAGCATTAACGTAATGATAGGAAGTCACGCCTTCACCCGAACCACTTGTAAACCCGCTGAGAAACAGCCGCGGGCATGCACGAGTTTGCCCCTAAGCGAGCGGCGGATACCGCGTGCAACCCCCCAAAACCTCCCTGCCCCCACCCCTCTAAGAGGTGGCAGCAGCGACGCCGCCCGGCCCGAACCCGAGGGGGTAGCGGCCGAAGATCACAGAAAGCAAATGAGGCACACAGCAACCCTCTAGCAGAGGGGAATATAGCGCCGTGCGCCCGGCAGAAACGTCAGTTGTACACGTAGCTCGCGGTCGTGCTCAGGCGCTCTACTGCACAGCCACAGCCCTCCTAAGGACTCTCCAAGTCCTACCAGTCCTCTACCAGTCGAACTACTCCACCAGAGGTACACTCTCCCCTTGGGAGTGGTCCCGTTCGACTCAGAGGACACCAGTACCAGCCGGCCTGCACCCCGGTCACCAGCAGGCGACAGCTGAGCCAGCCGACCACTCCAGCCGGAGCCAAAGTCTTCCAGCCAGGGCCAGCGACTGTCACACGGGAGCGACACCAGTGGTAAGCTAGCCCAAACCCGTGTGTCCGATGCATCCTACATTGGAAAAGGGACCAGTGCCAGGCCGATGGGTCATGCTATAGATGCCTCCACAGTAGAGTCCGCCCCCAACCTGCGTAACTGACCTGGCATAGAATTAAAAACACTGCATTCTTTGACGTGACGTCCCTTTCCCTAGGCCGTCATATGCCAAGCTATTACTACCACCTCCACGACTCTGGTAAAGGTGGACAACCATACAAATAACGAGGGACGCTTTGGCAGAGGAAATACAAATCCTGCACATGCAGACCAGCAAACTTCGGAGAGAAGTGGAGAGTACGAGTAGCACTTTGAACAGGAAAATCAAAAGAAGCGTGGACCAACAAATATATGGGTTTCAGTTTAGAGTATTTTATTAGGTGCAACTACTGTTGCAAACATTATTGAAAAAATTGATAAAATACGTCACAAAGAAAAATTTTAAACATTTAATTAAGGCTTAACTGATGTTCTTAAACAAAATTCATGAAACTGTGAAAAATCATAAGAGGCTGATTCACAAACTCGAGCTGCAACAGCTAAATGAATTACAGTAGAGGAAACTTTCAACAGCAAATTTCAGCGACAGTTATCAATTATCTATTAGTTAGGCTCTACTATAAGGATTTATGAAGAATTAATAGGAGAGATAAAACATAAGGTTATTTTATATAATTCAGTGCTACACTTGACTAGTCTTAGAAAGTTGTCCTCATATTTTATTTCCCGGCAGAACTGGCAAGTATTTTACATGACATAACATTGCCGCCAGGCAAGTCTTTTCTGACTGGTACTCATGCGCACCAGGTTTATGAATATTATCAAGTTTCTATCGTACATGCTGTAGTGACTCTGTATTATTAATTTTCGGGATATATGGTTCATTTTCTTTCTCTTTGCCAGACGTCGTAAAATTGTTATCGGGTTTGAAATAAAGCCGTAGGAGTATCTTTATCAGGCATGCGTTTTCCATTTCGAAAGTCGTAGTTTTTATTTAGCGTCATCATTAGATTAGAAACTTTCTGACAGCGTCATCAGGTTTTGTTCTAGAAGTTCAATTATCTTTTAACTGACGATGCAGTTCGAAGGGCTACGCAGTTTGGAATAGAGTGGGAAAGAGAGGCCGGCCCACGCCATGCTTTTGTTTGCGGCGAGGAGTGGGGGTAGGTATGCAGCGAAGTAATATACCGAGTGCCTACCATCCACACAGACAGATAACGGACAACGGCCGAGCAGTAAACTCTCAGTGCTCGCCGAGGCCGCGTCGGGTGTGCCTGTTCGTACTCTGCATACCAGAGCACTGTATGTGAACTGTTGCATCTTTCTGAAAAATAAAAGTAAAGAATAGTAAACCGGAACTTGACTACATTATTTTGTATTTAATTGGCACCTTTTTAAAGAGTTTCCCCTTTTTAAAGAGTTTCATGTGGCTACCACTGAGCAAACAGCCGTGACTTCCATCCGTCATCACAGACGTTGCAATGTTACAAATATGGTGGCCCAGCCACGGGGCGCGATTAACCGCACTTGAAGACTCGGGATCTACAAACATCAAAGCATCACTTCTCTAAGTTACCGGCAGCTCCAGTGTTCCCATGAACAACGCAGATCCAGGTACGAGACGACTAAATTCAACAACAGCAGTGTAAATGGTAAGAATTCATCAATCCACGCCAGGAAAATAACGGGAAAATCATCAGTGAAGCCATCAAAACAAGTAATGTTGCCAGAGTTATTTTAGTTATTTTGTTTACAGGTTATGTTAATATTATTGCAAGTAAATTTGCCACGAGGTATTTTGTTTATTTTGCATGTCTGTGCCATCCGCCTTTCTTTCCATGCAGCATGAGAGGGGTAGGATGTGGGAGTGGGATATGTTGGATGAAGAGGGCTTACCCACGTCAGGGCATGACCAGCTGGTCATCCACACACACTGGCCACCCCCTTAAAGGGGTTATTTGGAAGTGCCCCACCCCTGCCTTCCGAAATCCTCTCATCCAGACACCCTCACCTGAAAGGCTGCATACAGCATAGGGGTGTTTTGGGACTATGTTGCAACTGGATGTAACAAACTAGTCACCAATAGATTGGGTCGTGACTGAAGGCACTCCTCTTGTCCGCACACCGTAGCACGGAGGCTGGACATGGCACAGAGTTGTGAAAAGCTTCTCGGCCACGCTACCCCAGAGGATCACAGTGAGCTGGCCTCAGAGCACCACTGGTAGCGAGAGTGGCAAGTGGCTAAGGAATACGTGGGTTTGGCCCAGATGGTCCCCCTTTATTACTTAGAAAGACCGCTCCTAACCAAGAAACCAAGCTAATGTTAACTTTTGTCCATTGCACACAGCCGATCTTCTCTCCTCTACTCTAAGCATATCCACGCAGGCAACCTAATAGACGTGATCCTACTACTCGCTCGATCTGCTGCCTGGCACAAGACTGACTTGCCCAGTCGTCGTGTCTGATATACCCTCTGCCAGGGTGAGCAAGGGGCAAGCAGGAGGGTGTTTGCATGGCCAGGTGAACCACCAGCTCTTCCATCTCTCTCCTACAGTCCAAGTCCACCCACAACCTTCGAGGAAGTTCCGACCCATCTGTCTCTCTTACACACGGTCTCTCTCACATGGGCAGGATGACCAGCCTTCGCCTTCCTGCTGCTCATCTGAGCCACTGCAGGGCATCAACTTACAGGCTACCAACTGCTGCTTTAAACACCCTGTCAGCTCGTTGCTTGGCAAGCCACTGGCCTGGGCATGGACCCTAAGTTTCCTCACGACACTCCTTATGTGAGCTAATGAGGCTGGAAAGGTTGTTTAGCATCACAGGACTCACTGTAGTCACAACCAGGTCACAACGATTTAACAATATTAACATTTCTGCAGCAACAGCAATATATGTAATACACAACTCCCTATTCTATGACTCCGGGAATACCAAACATCCCCAAATAACAACGCTTGTTTGGGGAACAATGAAAAAAATTAATTAAAAGTAAAAAATATGACGATAAGTTGAAAAATGTATTTGTTGTATTTATTGTGGTTGCTGAACATGACGATTCTCTTAGCAAGCACCACACTACTTGCAAGTGATAGACACCATCAAAGCCTGCACTTGACTGTTTGCCCCTTCACAGATATTTCTCCACATACGACTGCTGTAGTTGTCATTTCAAAACTGATTAAAAATATGTTTGCTAGCGATAAAATATTGGCGTTGTAATGTCACTGACCTTAACCAAAATGCTGCAACATAAAAAACTAAAAAAACTTGGCAAAGAGTGATTGAAAATTTCAGCCAAAATAGTCTGCAACGAGCATTTTCATGACGCAATGTACATGGCTTGAGAGACGGGAGGGAACAAACTGAAGCAGCCCAAGCTGTGCCTTGAGCGGGCCAGAGCAACTACCCCTCCACAGGCTGCATACTTGGTTGGCAAGAGAGGGAGGGTGTGGGACGGCACACTGGTCGTCAGGCAACCCCTCTCCTCTTCACCCATCATGCACAGGTTGTGCCGACGTATAANAAATTTCAGCCAAAATAGTCTGCAACGAGCATTTTCATGACGCAATGTACATGGCTTGAGAGACGGGAGGGAACAAGCTGTGCCTTGAGCGGGCCAGAGCAACTACCCCTCCACAGGCTGCATACTTGGTTGGCAAGAGAGGGAGGGTGTGGGACGGCACACTGGTCGTCAGGCAACCCCTCTCCTCTTCACCCATCATGCACAGGTTGTGCCGACGTATCACCCAAACACATAGTGATGGATGTCTTCTGTGACTGATGTCTGTCTTTTGAAGTGATATTGGTCCAAATTACAATANACCCAAACACATAGTGATGGATGTCTTCTGTGACTGATGTCTGTCTTTTGAAGTGATATTGGTCCAAATTACAATAACGACAGTTTCAAAATAACAACCCTTTCCCCAGGAATCATGAAAGGCCGTGCAATTGAGAGTTGACTACTTGAATTCTCTGTAGCGTACTCCATGACATCATACCAATATGTTTCACCAAAACAATGTTGAGAAGTGAATATAACACAACCTTAGTGATCTGCCACTAGGAGGTGGAAGGGTCTCATCAGTGCAGTGAAGGAGGGCGATGCCTCCTAACTACGGCACCTTGCCTGCAGTTACACAGTTCCCAACCGCAACCTTGGTGTGCCCGGCGTATAGACACCAAAGCAAGAGGACAATACTACTCCAACTTGACGGCACCTCCGTTCAATAATGCAGGGCCATGATATTGACCCACAGGCCAACACAGGCACCTCGACCACAGTTATGTAAGCCTGTTGTGCCTGTCGCTACACATCTGGATAACCCCCACGATCAGTTTCCCTACGATCAGTTACACTTATGACCACCTAAGCACATTTTGTGTTACTTCATCTTCAACATACAAGTGTGGCCCACTGATGTGTTTTCATTTTTTTAAATGTCTACAAAATATGTTTGAAATTGTTTAGATAAAACAAGCTGCAGTTTTGCTTTTAAGTAAGTCAGTGATAACACATTGTTTACCATGATTCAATACAGTTTTGTAATGCGTGGCTGATAAATACTGGTAAAAATCAATTGAGTTCCTTTCTTACTATTACACAATAAATTCTCTTCCATTTCAGTAATATTAAAAGCTGAGTGGTGTTAACATGGATGCTACATGAAAATTACAATACAACAGGAGTCATTAGAATTTAAATATTCATAGTTCACAGGAGGATTAAACTAATAAGAGAACTAGTTTTCCAATAACCCCTATAGAAGTGGCCAGCTCAAAATAAAATAGAGATAAAATCACTCCTGTGAGCTTGACACATGCTGTTAAATCCACAATGCAACTACCAAAAATAATTTAATTGTAAGGTTTAGAACCATGCCACAATAGACAGTGNATGCTGTTAAATCCACAATGCAACTACCAAAAATAATTTAATTGTAAGGTTTAGAACCATGCCACAATAGACAGTGAGATAACCATGTTCTTCAACTTCAGCTGCTAGGCTCTCGTGTAGCAATGACGCAATAAAGTCATGATACTCTAGGAAACAAGTCCCGTATTCTAGGAAAAAACATAATTTTTCCCACGTGAACAATGCTCAGTCGCTTGATGCACACACATCATGGCAGCTGTTTGTAATGCTCCTTATGTTACAAAACAACAATTTTAATTACTGCAGCATTAATGAATNCACACATCATGGCAGCTGTTTGTAATGCTCCTTATGTTACAAAACAACAATTTTAATTACTGCAGCATTAATGAATCCTCTGAATTTGACATACTCTTTGGGGAAATTATACTTCAAATATATATATGTGGAATTTTGAATTAACTAAATTCAGAGCATGAACAATCCCATTTTGATGTTTACGTATAATTTCAAATTAATCGAGTGTGAATTAACAATGTTTAACTGTACAAGATGTAGCAAAGACTGCTTTGGTTTTATGCTTATTTAGTAAGGAGGTTAAAGTGAAGTTGGTTAAAGAACCCCCCTTGAGTAGAGAGCTGGTAACCACGTGGTTCAGGGTTCAATACAACATGTCACGCCAATGCTGATGGTAACACGAATCCATCTCCAACAAGACCATGAAGCATTGCAAGGACGCTACCGGCAACGTCACTCACCTCTGATGCGCCCGCTGCGCCGGCCATGGTGGCCGTACTCGTGCTTCACGATCTCCACCACGTTGGAGACAGTGTCGCTGAACCCGTAGTCGTGGTGATGGTGCTGCGAGGGGACCGCCCCCACGAAGGCACCCCTCCCCGACGCAGAGCGCCTTCACCCCCACCGACCCCGCCTGTGGACAACAAACGGTTGGTGCTGTACGGTTCTCTTACTACCTCACGTGGCTTCCCACAAATGGACATTATAACTTTTTAACTAGCTCTTATTAACATTCATTATATGCACTTAATAAACTTCATGCACATCCTTGGCTGATCTGAAATTCACAACTGAAACTTCGTCCAGAGGTAATGCGACCGTGACCCTATAATACACACATATGTAGACACACATGTGGGCTCCACAATATCCCAAATATAATTCAACCTATTAATTTTATTCTTTACAATTTGTAAAAAATAGTTGGAATATAAATAGAAACAATTAAATGAATTGGAAATATTTATTTTCAGTAAATATTCCTTAATGTTACTTGAAACCTCACAAAACATAATGAATAATACTCATAAATTCAGAGCACAAATGATGTTATAAGTTGAAACATAGAAATTAAATACATACTGAGCATGATGTACGTGGTGGAAACAGTTTACGTACATTCTTAACTAGTCCCCTTCACTGTTATTTTCACCGACTTCACTGCTAATTTCACTACCATTCTTGTGATCCACAATGTTTCTTAAAACATCAACTATGCAACACCAAGTGTATATTGGTCATTTAACATTTATTTTGTAATGTGTTGATATATAGGGGGTTCCAGGGATGCTGATATGGGTCCCCACCCTACCCGGTTTACCAGGTTAAGGTGAAAACTGGTGAAATTGCCTGGCGCCATAACTCAGTGAGCATGAGTTAGTGAGGGTCATGCGGTTGACGGCTCGTGGGTCCCTGGAGTCCTCTGCCGATCTGCGGTGCTTGCAGTGATCAACCTACCAATAATTTAACATAACTAGCGGTTTCACTCGTTATGCTGGCGAGGTCTAAGGCCACCTCGCACGCATTACTTACACTTGTTACTGCTGCAATAGCGTGCAGTGGCCAAAGTATCCAGAAGGGTGAAGCAAATAAAACACTCGTAGTTATTGAAAAACATTTACTCACTCTTGTGGTACATATGCACTTGCTTATATGTCAAATTGATGCGGACCTGGCACTATGGTCTGCCGGTGACCATTGCTGTTCAAAAAGGGCCTAAGCCATAGAATTTACTGATGCTTACGTGGTACGCATTAAGTCCTGTTAGTGATGACAGGCGGTCATCACCTCTGCACAAAATAAACAAAAGGTTCCAGTTAAGTTACATGCTATTGAAGTTGATGTGTGATGTCGGATGACTGACGATGACGTCATGGTCGGGCAAGGTTTTGTGTGTCGGTCAGACACACTGGCTATATGACTGACTGACTTTATTTGCTGCTCACCAGACTCTGGCCTATATATAAGCTAGGGCGCGAGGCTAGATGTCTAACAGTGATGTGGGTGTGTTCCAAATGTCGGTAGACCTTCAAAACCAGTCTATCACTCCTTCCGGCAACAGTTCAGCCGGTGGATGGAGTGAATTGGCTGGGCTGGTTAACTAGCCGCCTTGTGGACTGAGTTCCTAGTGGTTGGGGCTCTACTGTACTCTACACCAGGTACTCAGTATGGGTGGCCATCTAATGAATGTGTTTGCGACGTACGTGCGCTCGGTTAAGGGAACCCATAGTCCTACTCTAGGCTCGGCAATTGGGTTGTAATGATGCAGTCTCCTGGTTTTTCCTGGTGGGCGGACTTCTTCAGGGGATATAATTCACAGTCACCCTAGACTCAGTATTCGGAGGTTCGATATAAAACGTGTTTATTCCCGTGAGGAAAAAGACATGGTGGCCCATACTAACTCCTAACTAACAAAGACAGTAACGGAAGTAAACTAAGATAAACCACGTGAAGGGAACCTGGGTCTAAACTAGACAATAGTAGAGGCGGCTAGGTAGCTATGATACTAACTGACCCTAACTAACTCAATGCTGTTGTCCAGAAAGGACTCGGGTGGAACTACCAGAAGGGTAGTGGGTGTTCAAGGGGTGAAGACTTCTTCGGGAGTTGCTGGTGAAGGTCTTGAAGATGTCTGGTAGATAGCGGTGGTCCTACTGGAGGATGTCAATGTCTGCAGAGAGCTCCAGCACACGAGGTGGTGAAGCGAGCTGCGGAGAATGAACTGCCATTCTGCGACTGTGCATGGACATATATTCTACCTAACCGCGGGTTCTCTGAGGCGCAGCGGTGGTGGGGGTGAGCTCTTCCTCCTGTGGGCGGAGCTGCGCTCTCTGGTGGCATCTCTCGATCCGTGGCAAAACCAGGCATCTCTGTCATGCGGAGTTGCATCGGCTGCACGAGCTTAGTCGCTTAGCTGGCTTCTATCACATGTGAGGTTTGGCATGATGTCTGACATCAGGGCAAAATGAACTTGGCTGACGTGTCCGTTGGTGCCCCCGCGTCTAGGGGTGTGCTGGTAGGCTTGGTAGCAATTTGTTCATGGTTGAAACCCTGCCTGGGGTGATGGACACGTGAAGATGAGGCAATGCCGTGTTAAAATTAATGTCAGTACATGTCACGCGTCCTCCATTGCAATGTAGACTCATCTGGTAGAAATTTTTTTTTCCTTGGGAGTGATGTAGTTACTTAGGCTGGTCTGTATCAAGCTAATATTTACAGCACGAGTAGCCTTATAATGACTAACAATACTAACCAATTGATGTACAGACCACCTACAGAAAATAAAAAAACATATTAACCTCAAATACACACTTTAGCATTTCAAAGTATTTACAACAATTTTAAATCTTTGCTTTTGTTATAAAGTCCGTGAGTAAACAGGCATTCGTCTGGATTCATTTTTCACCCATGAGGAAGTCCGTGCTTCACTAAGAGAATCTGTGTTTCACTGTTACCAACTAGGGTGTCCATTGCAGCGTGGCTCATACGCACTGTCACTAGATACTTGCACTGTTTTGAAAGGTTATTTAACGTAGCGCTGTGTTAATACACTGCGGCTTTATTATACTCTGTTGCATGATACAGTTTGTCTTACATTAACCCTTAGCGGCTTTGACTAATGTCTCTGACACTGATAACAGCAATTTAAAAGCTGTTTTAATATTGGCATTTATAAACTGTCTCTGTTGAGTATTTAACAACTCACGTTCTTCTGTTACTGGCTGTCTCTGGTTGGAGCCTTGGATTTGCATTGACAACCTCGCTTCCTCAAGGCCGCATATTGGGAGTATGGCAATGTGAACTTGGAAGTGGGTTGCCATGGTGACTCACGGTAACGTCCTGGCTGAGAGGCGCTGCGGCAGGCGCGGTAAGGCATCTCTCTTGTGGGCTGGCTGTTGGTCTCTGGGTTCGCATCCCCGGCAGTGACCAGCTCGGGGCCACCAGGCACCGGGGGACGATCAGACGTCCTCTCCTCCTGGAGGGACGATGGTAGGGTAGCCGTAAGGGGCAGGGATTTCTCTACCCCCCTGCCCCGTAGGCACTTATGGGCTCATCCTCCCATACGAAAGGTGATGTGGTGGTCTCTGTGCCATTCGACGTCGTAACCCTCTGGGTGACCATGCCCTCGTGGGTGGACGTGATCTGGGTTGCCGTCGAAGGCAGGGGCTCTTCGGGCTCCCCTGCCTCGTTGGCTCTGCTGGGCTCCGCCAAGACAGTTCAGACCCGGTGGGGGTCATACGGCCGCATCTGGCGGTCATCTTGCGGACGAAGTCCGTTGGAGTCGAGGGAACTGTACGGATGGACATTGCTTCTCGAGGTGCTAGTCGTTCGACCCTGGTCAGGGAGGGTTGGACACTCCTCTGGTCTGTGTCCCATCAAAGTTCTGGCTCTTGGAAGGTAAGTGGCTCAATCTCAGTGGGCATCCGTGGTAGGGGATTGTCCTCCTTTCCTTCCTCTTCTTCTTCTCCCTCTGATTCCGGCCCTTTGGCCTCACAGTCTTGGGTTCCTGCGTGGCAAGGGCGCATCTGCCCTCGGGTTACTTTGCGGCTTCGTTCCCTGGCATGCTCTGCCCAATACACGTTGTCTTGGCGTCCTACAATCGTGTAGGGCCCTTCTCACTTGTCAGCGAGGCCCGCGCTGAATTGACATTGGACCTTACTAAGTGGGTGGATGCAAAGAAACACAACATTGCCCATTTGGAAACTTCACCCCGGTGCTGAGTTGCAGGTGCTTGCGGGCTATGTAATGGTCTTGGGCGGCGCACGCCCTTGTGGTCCAGGCCAGGGCTGCCAACCTGACGTCCTCCAGTTGCGGCATCTCTTTGGGAACCTCTTCCCACTGCCAGTCACCTGGACGGCTGAGATTTTGTCCCAGATGCTGGCTGGGGCTGGTATTTACTGCCTCATTGTTTCTTCTTCTGAGAGTGAAGAGAATGTTGGGCAGGTGCTTATCCCAGTGACAGTGATCTTCGCCCACTCTGAGGCTGAGTTTCTTCTTCAGCTCCTGGTTTCTCCGTTCAGAGGGGTTAGCTTGTGGGTGGTATGGGGGGATAGTCCACATCTCTACACCCCATGCATTGCAGGTTGTTTTCCACTTGTGGCTGGTAAATTGAGTACCATTATCAGTCAGTATGGCCTGTGGGTACCCCCAGCAGGGAAAAAATTTCAGTTTAAAATTTTCTGATAACGTTTTGTGTCTCCTGGCTGGATAGGGGAAATGCTTCCACCCAGCAGGAAAACTGGTCTGCGACTACCAGTAGGTATTGGTTTACTTTCGTACTTCTGGGGTACGGCCCCATTAAATCAGTCTTCAAGTGGGTCCAGGCGGTATGAGGTCGACGAGGTTTTCCTGCAGGTTGGGGCATGGGGTATGCTTTGCCACGACAGCATGCCACACAGTTGTTGACGTACTGTTGTAAATCCCGGTTTATTCCATCCCATGTGTAGCGTTCTCTGATGTCCCAAAGCATCTCCCTAATACCAGGATGACCGGCTTGTGGGTGGCCATGGTGGTGGCAGTACAAGTCCGTCCTCAGGTTTCATGGTATCCAGATCTTCCACGGGGCCCCAGGTTGTCCCCTTCGAGACCAGATGACGTCGTCTCAAGGTTCAAATTGCTGGGGATGATTCTGGAGGAGACGGATGTGTTCTTCGGGACTTCTCATAGGGGCAGAAGGAGGGGTCATTCTCTCCCATTCTTCATCTACTTCGTTCCCCCCCCNCTCCCATCGAGGTCTGAGTGTCTTGATAAGGCATCAGGCAGATCATTAGACTTGCCCGGCAGTGCTGCACGTCAATGTCAAACTCTGTTAGGAACATTTCCCATCTTCCTAACTTGGCCTTGGCGTTTCTTGACTCGTGCAATTATTGGAGGGCCTTGCTGTCTGTGCGGAGTATGGACTGCTTCACCTCTAGGTGATATTGGTACTTCCTCACTGCCCAGATCACGGTGAGGCACTCTTGTTCGTTAATATGATATCTCTGTTCCGTAGCGTTCAAATGGGTGCTGGCATATGCGATGACCTGGGGTCGTCCAGCGGGATCCTCCTGGTATAGGACCGCCCCCACCTCATTCTGGCAGGTATTTGTTTGTAATATGGCGCCATTCGTCCATTCACGACACACCTTTACCACAGAGGCACGTAAACAGTTCACAATGTCGCTGTTTCCGAAAAACTGTCCCTCTCTGCCGCATTGCTGGCAATGAACCGTGGACCATCTCAGAGACTACTTTGAAGGATGTTAAGAAGCTTGTACACCTACAATACGTACCCGTTCAAATGAGTATATACAGTTTGTAGGAGAATATATAAATTAAACAGTGATTTTAAGCAGCCATGTTTGTCTTTGTTCCTTGACTGGCATTTCTGCATCCATACCTCATGTGGTTTCACCTTTAAAACGTACTTGTTGTACACTCTCAACTGTACATAGTACATTTCCTGTGTTGTATCATTTTTGGGTGATAAACAATAGTTGCCATGACTTCTGACTCTGCCCTCGTAGCTTACAGAATGTGCACAGGAGTACACAGCAAGCAAACATACAATGATCTAACATGCTAATGTAACGCTGGCTGGTGGCCGCTATTACTGACGAGACGTGCACAGAGTGTGCACAACACATGCGTCACAATCTTACAAGCTAATTCACAAAGACGTGTACAGGAGTGCATGACAAAACAACTATATAAAAACCTTGAATACTAACATGAACTATTATCTTTTGATTATTATCATTAGCTGTCAGGCCTACCTCCAATGCACTTAATGTTCCAGGTGCTAACGCACTGCACACACGTAGCACATGCATCACTTGGCCCTGAGCCTTGTGCGCGCGACCCATGATGGGCGTACGCCGGCCGAAGGACGACGTCTGATGAAAATATATATATACACACACTNCTTGTGCGCGCGACCCATGATGGGCGTACGCCGGCCGAAGGACGACGTCTGATGAAAATATATATATACACACACACTTTCTTTTTTTATTTATTTTACATATTTATAAAAATCACACTGTCAATCCTGCAACAGGCAGGCAGAANACACACACTTTCTTTTTTTATTTATTTTACATATTTATAAAAATCACACTGTCAATCCTGCAACAGGCAGGCAGAAGTATGTGGATATAGAGCTTGGCAATGGATTATAACATAATTATATATGCGTACCATAATAACCGACATATATTTACATTACCACTAGATCTAAACTGTTACAAATATATTGTCTTAAACGATATTTTCAATCATAAGACCACCTACGGCACAAGACGTAAACATGCCTGTATACTGTATAAAAACCTAACCTCATTTAAGAGACTGCGTGGTGTAGTGGTCAGACTACTCGCCTCCCAACTAGGCAAATTGGGTTCGATTCCCGGCGGAGTCGCTCCTGGATTTTCACATGTGCCATGAGGTTTTCTCTGGAATCTCCCGTTCTCCCCTTTTCACTCTGGCGCTGCTCCCTGCTCACCTCGCTTCACCCTCATCGGCTCTCAAATACTCGATGTAAGGGGCTGCCCAAATCTCTTTGCTGTAATGCTGTTCAGATATCAGGATTGCCACATGATATAATATGTAAGATAAGGCAGCACGACAAAGTGACCATAAATACATATAGAAAATAAATACACAATATCTGTAAAGATAGCACTTAATGATTACAAAGTAGATATCTGAGAGGTACATTATAGAAAAAGTCAGGCTGTTGTAAAATATTTTTCTTTAGTTTAATATAAAACAGCTTTGCATTTGCCTTGCCAAGATTTTTAAGTTCATTTGGTATAGTTTGTTGTAATATTTAATTCCTACATAATGCACACCACTTTGCACAATTCATAAGTGATTGATGCAGAAGTGTAAATCAANTTGTAATATTTAATTCCTACATAATGCACACCACTTTGCACAATTCATAAGTGATTGATGCAGAAGTGTAAATCAATCATATTTTCTTATGAGACTGCATTGTAAAATTTCTATCAAAATCAGAAGAGCTCATTATAACAAATTTAATTAATGAAAATAAATATTGTCTTGTGCATGTTAACACCATCACTTTTTTTTTTTTTGAATTTCAGCTTAAATGAGTCAGTTTTATTTTGTCCTATAAATATTTCTGATTGCTCGTGACTTGNTTTTTTTTTTTGAATTTCAGCTTAAATGAGTCAGTTTTATTTTGTCCTATAAATATTTCTGATTGCTCGTGACTTGCAAGTTTGAGAAGAAAGCATCAATTGAATGATTTCTTACAACACCACAGAATGAAAACATGCAAAGGAAATTTGTTCAAGAGAAGATGTCTAAAAAGTTATGCAGAATGTTGCAAAAATAAATGTCAATACTTGAGGGAAACAATCCTCAAGTCTAGACGTAGAAAATATTATATACGAACCTAGGTCCAGAAACACTTTGTTTCTTCACTACAACGCCCCTACCAACTGTTCGATGCAGCATCAAGCTGGAAGCTATGAATGTTGCGTGTGCATCAGTCAGATGTGGGTAGATATAGAATGGACTATTCAAACGATCAGGAATTCTCCACGGATACATCAACACATCTGGGAGTCTATGCAATGGTGGGTTGATGTATGTATCCGTGTTGATGGAGGGCATTCTGAACATTTCCTGTAAGTGTGTAATATGTCGTCAATATGCTTTCACACATGAGCAATAGATTTCTGTGCAGTTCCATGTTCTGGTCGTACCTTGCACACAATAGCTGCAATGGCATTCCACACAAACACGATCCGGTCCACAGGCCATGCAACGTACATTATGTAATGGATGCTGCAGCAAAGAAATTAAGCCTTTCAGGACCTATGTTCAAATAGCATTTTTTTCTTCCACTAGACGTAAGGATTGTTTCCCCCAAGTATTGACATGCATTCATTCTTGACANTTCAAATAGCATTTTTTTCTTCCACTAGACGTAAGGATTGTTTCCCCCAAGTATTGACATGCATTCATTCTTGACACAGTCTGTATAATGCAAAACAGGCTGCTCTTAATTTCCGGATTATTTAATTAATGTGATAGTTCCCATTAAGATAACCGTAATATGTAAAACTAAAAATTTTGTTCACTGACTTTATTTTACTTTATAATTTATATATTTGATTACCAAATCACAGTTTTGCTGCTTTTTNAAAATTTTGTTCACTGACTTTATTTTACTTTATAATTTATATATTTGATTACCAAATCACAGTTTTGCTGCTTTTTGTGAAAAAAATTACTAATAATGTTTTTTTCCAATTTTAATGTGAGATTACCAGCTTCATGCCAATTATTTAATTTATTAAAAACATCATTTAATGTTGTAATGAGAGCTAAAGTCTTCTCTTCTTAATGTAAAACTGTAGTACAGTAACACCAGCAAAGAGTACAATATTAATTAAATTTTCTTTTTACAACAACAAAAAAATCATTAATATATATTAAAAACAACAGTGATCCAGGAATGAACCCAGGGAACACCATGCCTGATTAATCCATTTTTATGAAAAACTTTTGACACTTTCTGGATTTGTAACAGCAATCTGTTGAAACTGTCGTGATTAGTACGAGGAGAACCACGACAATGATATTTCCTTAACACCATAAAAATGTAGTTTATTTTGTAAGGTACTGTGATTGAAATAATCAAATGCTTTTGTTAATTCACACCAAAATCCAGTTACTTTACAATCAAAAGCTTCTTAAAATTTATGAGGATAAATAAAATTAATTTTCCAGCTGTGAAGCCAAATTGTGAACTTGTTAGGATTCTATTAGATTCAAAATATATAATATGAAAGTATGTTAAAAGTAAGTTTAAAAATTATTTGTGCAAATATTGAACTAAGTGAAATATGTCAATAGTTAGACAGTGGACCTCATATGATATGTCACACCTTCAGCATAAATACTGTAAACATGTAATTTTTTTTAAATGTAATTACTTTTGTTAAAAATGTTACTTATCCACGAGATACATGAGTAAAACCTTTAGATGAGGACTGGTCCCCCCCCCCCCNATCCCCCCCAATGACAGTTATCTGCTTTGTTTCTACAAATGTTGTGTGAGAGACACAGCTACCCTTGCTGTAGCCATGTGACAGAGAGAACAAAGCACTGAGGCAACATTTTATCAGGCAAGGGTCTATTGTTACTGGTCAAAATTAGTCCCAAATTTTTTCCAGTAAACCATGATGAAAAAATGTGCATGGAGTTATACCATAGTAAAGGTTGTACTATGCCAATTTTTATTGAAATGCGTATAAACAAATTTCAATGGCCACCAGTTCCAGAATTTCTCTCAAACAATTTACTGCCAACGACCAGCAGCATCATCAGGCATAATTCTTAGATGCGAAAATCCGGGAGCGACCCTGCCGGGAATCGAACCCGGTTTGCCTAGGTGGGAGGCGAGTAGTTTGACCACTACACCACTGTGGCATTACTGTAAGTATGTATAGTTAGGGGCAGAAATATTTTTGAGGTCAGATTGTAAATGTATTAATAAATGACTCAGCTATACTTGCTGAATGATGTCACGACATGCAGTCGTGCAGTACTCTACAGCAGCTGAGAACGCGATGTGCACTGCCTCACCTGGGGCTGGGGGAGCGGGAGCGTGGCCGCGCGGCGGGCGGCTGGTACCCCGAAGTGATGTGGAGGCGCTGCTGGTCTGCTAGGGACTCGAGGGAGGCACGTCGAGAGCCGCCCGTCCCATCCTGCATTTCCAGCACCTGTCCACACATACAGCTGTGTTAGGCTACTTCTCCACTCTCACTACAGAGAGAGTGCATCCTCAGTCAATGCTACCTGTAGCTGGCCAACTCCTGCACGCGTGCTGGCGATCCTTGCCAACTCTACCTTCCTCCATACACAAACTGTTCAAAACTGGAAATATTCAAGGGGGCAGTGACCCGTAAGATGGAGGTCACAGACCTCTCCACACCTGAGCCCCAGCTATTGATTTGTGGAATCCTGCTACTGTGAGAAGATAGACTTGCCTGTGACCAGGGAGCATCTGTTTAAGTTGTGTATTCATGCAGGTTTGTTTTTAACTCATCCAACTCAAAAGCAAATGGAAACATACAAATGTTTAACGTCCAGCTAGACCACAAATGAATTTGAAAATTTTCCTGGTCTCTGCCAGTTACGTTGTACCACAAAAAGTTCAAAAGCTAGGTGATTAAAGGGGAAAGAGATGAAAGGTCATTTGGATTCACATGTGCTCTGGTGATCACAATCACCAAGATACGTAATTGATGTGGCTGGCGAACCAATCCAAGCAATAGTTCGCCGCCCATGGCATCGTTCATAGTTCATAAGCACACAGCCGATAACTGAGTAGCACAAGAACTTACACGATTGTATAACATAACATTAATTTTTCAGTTTATGTATTCGTTCCTTATCAAGTCGTAAACATTATACCCAATTCATCATAGTTTTTAAATTTTTGCAGCAGAGAACATGAGACAGTAAATATTTGAAGTGAACAGAAGTGAACTGCATTTAGCATGTCCCGGAGTGGCATCAACTAGAATAAATAATCAAAGATATGTTAGTGATGAGCGCAAATAAATGGGACATTAATAACAATCAACAATCAACTGTTTCAAAAAATCTGTTGGAAACAACTTTTCCCGTATACTATTAAAATGTAATTTAAAAAAAAAAACACCCAAAACAAATGCTATGGAAAAAATTAATAGATTCGAGGTGGCAACCATATATCTGCATTGAGCAAACAACAGCTAACTTGGACAAAACCATCCAACGGTAGCGAGCTTTCAAACTCTTGTATGCTAACTTGGTGCTCAAATTGTGATTCACATGTTGATTGGGTTTTGCATCATGATGATGATGACCTGGCATGAACACACAACTGTTGAGATGTATTGCACAAGGTCGGTATGTGTGAAGTGTTACTTGTACGTAGTGTGCTTAGCTGCCTCCCGCAGCGACCAGACACAGAACAGAAACATTCAGTCATCTCCAGCACAACCAACAGTAACTCCCCAGTTATCACCGACTGATCCCTGCACAACAGTGTCTGCCTCCCGCAGCGACCAGACACAGAGCAGAAACATTCTGTCATCTCCAGCACAACCAACAGTAACTCCCCAGTTATCACCGACTGATCCCTGCACAACAGTGTCTGCCTCCCGCAGCGACCAGACACAGAGCAGAAACATTCTGTCATCTCCAGCACAACCAACAGTAACTCCCCAGTTATCACCGACTGATCCCTGCACAACAGTGTCTGCCTCCCGCAGCGACCAGACACAGAGCAGAAACATTCTGTCATCTCCAGCACAACCAACAGTAACTCCCCAGTTATCACCGACTGATCCCTGCACAACAGTGTCTGCCTCCCGCAGCGACCAGACACAGAGCAGAAACATTCTGTCATCTCCAGCACAACCAACAGTAACTCCCCAGTTATCACCGACTGATCCCTGCACAACAGTGTCTGCCTCCCGCAGCGACCAGACACAGAGCAGAAACATTCTGTCATCTCCAGCACAACCAACAGTAACTCCCCAGTTATCACCGACTGATCCCTGCACAACAGTGTCTGCCTCCCGCAGCGACCAGACACAGAGCAGAAACATTCTGTCATCTCCAGCACAACCAACAGTAACTCCCCAGTTATCACCGACTGATCCCTGCACAACAGTGTCTGCCTCCCGCAGCGACCAGACACAGAGCAGAAACATTCTGTCATCTCCAGCACAACCAACAGTAACTCCCCAGTTATCACCGACTGATCCCTGCACAACAGTGTCTGCCTCCCGCAGCGACCAGACACAGAGCAGAAACATTCTGTCATCTCCAGCACAACCAACAGTAACTCCCCAGTTATCACCGACTGATCCCTGCACAACAGTGTCTGCCTCCCGCAGCGACCAGACACAGAGCAGAAACATTCTGTCATCTCCAGCACAACCAACAGTAACTCCCCAGTTATCACCGACTGATCCCTGCACAACAGTGTCTGCCTCCCGCAGCGACCAGACACAGAGCAGAAACATTCTGTCATCTCCAGCACAACCAACAGTAACTCCCCAGTTATCACCGACTGATCCCTGCACAACAGCAACGCTGAACTGACTGACAAGTTGTGCTCATGTCGCAGGTTAGCTGCTCCAGCCACAACTCTCATTCTAAATAGTCTTGTTGTTGCAACTGGTATGAACAAAAATATATATTTATTTTACTTTCACTATTGTCATTTCAGCTTTGATGTATGTAAGCTTCCATTGATGCAGTGCTAGTGATCTGTTCCCTGGTTTGCATTTAGAACTAAGCTCCAGTGGCCAAAGTAACTCATTCAGGTTTCCTCTGTTAATTATCAACGTGATACAGACTGCACAGGTACGGTCTAGAAATAAATATGTTATTTCTACTGCCACAGCACAAAATGTTTTACTGTCATACTGCGAGTAACACAACCAAGAGGAAGGAATATTTAANTTATTTCTACTGCCACAGCACAAAATGTTTTACTGTCATACTGCGAGTAACACAACCAAGAGGAAGGAATATTTAAGTAGTAAGTTGAACAGAAAATTGTTTGCATTTACAACTGATCATTGTTTACATGTACTGTACATTGTATGTAACATTAGATGAATTTTCTGGTTGTTACACTGAAATGAGTGCATTAGATAAACTTCAGTTGCCAAAACTACCTGAAGCACTTTNGATGAATTTTCTGGTTGTTACACTGAAATGAGTGCATTAGATAAACTTCAGTTGCCAAAACTACCTGAAGCACTTTCATGAGCTTGTCTTTAATGTGAAATGTTTCCAGACAGTGTGGAGTGATGACTGTACGAGCCTACTTGTGGCAACGCTGCTAGTGAACATACTGGGGGAAGGACTTGCCTCAAAACCCACAAGTTTTCTAGTAAACTGATAGGAGACAATATACTGCTCACTGGGAATATTGTATGCAAACAATCTCCTACAAGTGAGTATTTTCAACACCAATAAAAATATTTTACTCTCTTCTGCATTTAGCACAGGAAAAAATAAATCACAATTTCCATATCCACCAGGAAAGGAAGGTACCTCAGTGTGTACATTGACTTGTAGTAGGGCAATTCTGCACTCTTACTAGACTCAACTCAGTTTTTGTGCAATGATTCAATTATTAATAATGTACTTGATTCCACGACTGCAATCCTGAAACCTGTTGTTACCGAGTGTCCATGACGTATCAGTATCGAAAAAGGGCTGAATCATTTAGCATGACGCGTGATGCCTGACAATTATTTAAACACGAATTCGCCTCATATTCACGTGTCGTCACATCACCCCAGGCGGGTTTTGAACCCTGAACGATNAATTATTTAAACACGAATTCGCCTCATATTCACGTGTCGTCACATCACCCCAGGCGGGTTTTGAACCCTGAACGATTTGCTATCAGAGCCTACCAGCACGCCCCTAGACATGGGGGCACCCACGGACACGTCAGCCAAGGTCGTTTCACCTTTATGTCAGACGACACGCCACGTGTGATAGAAGCCAGCCAAGTGAACCAGCTAAGCGCCTGAGCTCGTGCAGCCGATGAAACTCCGCATGGCAGAGATGCCTGGTTTTGCCACGGATCGAGAGATGCCACCAGAGCGCGTAGCTACGCCCGCAGGAGGAGGAGCTCACTCCCACCTCCCCCGCACCCCAGAGAGCCAGCGGGCAGGTGGAATATATGTCCATGCACAGTCGCAGAATGGCAGTTCATTCTCCGCAGCTCGCTTCACCACCTCGTGTGCTGGAGCTCTCTGCAGACATTGACATCCTCCAGTAGGACCACCGCTATCTACCAGACATCTTCAAGACCTTCACCAGCAACTCCCGAAGAAGTCTTCACCCCTTGAACACCCACTACCCTTCTGGTAGTTNATCCCTTGAACCACCACTAACCTTCTGGTAGTTCCACCCGAGTCCCTTCTGGACAACAGCATTGAGTTAGTTAATCATAGCTACCTAGCCGCATCTACTATTGTCTAGTTTAGACCCAGGTTCCCTTCACCTGGTTTATCTTAGTTTACTTCCGTTACTGTCTTTGTTAGTTAGGAGTTAGTATGGGCCACCATGTCTTTTTCCTCACGGGAATAAACACGTTTTATATTGAACCTCCGAATACTGATTCTCAGGAGACTGTGACTTATATCCCCCGAAGNTCACGGGAATAAACACGTTTTATATTGAACCTCCGAATACTGATTCTCAGGAGACTGTGACTTATATCCCCCGAAGATGTCCGCCCACCAGGAAAAACCAGGAGACTGCATCATTACAACCCAATTGCCGAGCCTAGAGTAGGAGAATGGGCTCCCTTAACCGAGCGCACATACGTCGCAAACACATCCATTAGACGGCCACCCATACTGAGTACCTGGTGTAGAGTACAGTAGAGCCCCAACCACTAGGAACTCAGTCCACAAGGCGGCTANGGCCACCCATACTGAGTACCTGGTGTAGAGTACAGTAGAGCCCCAACCACTAGGAACTCAGTCCACAAGGCGGCTAGTTAACCAGCCCAGCCAATTCACTCCATCCACCGGCTGAACTGTTGCCGGAAGGAGTGATAGACTGGTTNGCTAGTTAACCAGCCCAGCCAATTCACTCCATCCACCGGCTGAACTGTTGCCGGAAGGAGTGATAGACTGGTTCTGTGGATCTGCCTACCTTTGGAACACACCCACGTCGCTGTCGAACATCCAGGGTAAAGCCACCACTCTGACCACCACACGCTGAACTGTCGCCAGTTGGAGTAATCTGGAACGACTGGGTGGCTCGGCCCCGGCTGGTTTTACACCTAGCTAGGGATTCTCGTCGCCTCCTTAGCGTCGCAGATCTTAGTTCCTGCCTCTGAATCCAACGTGAGCTGTAACCTAACCCCAACTGCCCTCTGCAGCATAATCCCCTGGGAACGAGCTCAAGCCGCTCGACGACTGGCGAGGCTTAACCTCCCCCCCCTAACACACTCCCTATTTCAGCCACCCTACAGGTAAACCAGTGGCTGTGTGCAAACCCGTAGCACGAAGGACAGTTAAACCTACAGCAGACTTTGTGCCGTGCCGTCAAGTCATGCACCCTTGCTTATATACCAGCCAGGGTCTGGCGAGCAGCCAATAAAATCAGCCTAGTCTATCGCCTGTGTCTCTGACCAACACAAAAAATCTTGCCCGACCGTGACGTCGTCGTCGGTCACCCGACGTCAAGTAATTATACTGTCATACTGCAAAATTGATGAAGTAGTTGATAACAGATAGTACTTCATTATTTATTGAATATTGTTGACCAATTCACTTTTATTTGTATAGGACTTGGCCCCTTTTTTGTTGCTTTATTACATGAANTTATAGGACTTGGCCCCTTTTTTTGTTGCTTTATTACATGAACGAAAGTAATGGTGTTTTAAAGTACAATGCCATTAATCCTAACTGTGCTGCATTAAAATGTATTAATATGGTAATCAGAGCAATTGAACACCGTCATCTGACGTTTATTTTGAAGTGAGNGTATAGGACTTGGCCCCTTTTTTGTTGCTTTATTACATGAACGAAAGTAATGGTGTTTTAAAGTACAATGCCATTACTCCTAACTGTGCTGCATTAAAATGTATTAATATGGTAATCAGAGCAATTGAACACCGTCATCTGACGTTTATTTTGAAGTGAGGTGGTTGCCAGCAGCAAATCTGCTAGAAAATGTGATCTCAATGAACTGTCATGTATGTGTAGTGACACAACTCTGAGTCGCACTCACAACCTATTTTGTTGCTTAGAACACATGCATGTGTTTTGTGTACGGTATACAGGAAGATTTGACGTACTGACGTGTGTGAACTGTCCTTGTCACCCAAATACTGTTCTTTCTTGTCATGCTTTCTCCCCTGGAAAGACATTAGCCATTAAGATGACACTGAGTTTATCGTGCAACATTTTGTAATGTACAGAACATTAAACTAGCATGCGACCTATTCTGACGGCAATGAAGGCGTTTGAAAATGTGAAAATACTGACCATTGCAGCTGAGAAAAATCACACTTGTGTTATTCCACAAATGAAATTGCAGCATACTTATGAGATGGGAGGTAATTAGCAAGTGAAGAAACATTTACAAGTTGGGAAGGAATGCTAGCACACGGTCAAGTGAAACAATAATAATTGTAAATGCTTAAACAATTTCCAGTTCAAGCTCTTATTAGCTGAGCGCAGTAACAAAAGTATGCCTACATATGCCTTACACAATAACAGCAACTGCCCACAAAATCAAACTTCAGTAAAACCTCACTGCAATAATTGTATGGCCTGAAGATAGAATACTAAATACAGTTTGCATTGTGTTGCAAAAGCTGCGCACACACGCACCTTGATGAGTCAAAACCAAAAACTACATATTCACTACGATACCAGCATTTTTAAAACTATTTACACAATTTGTCAATTGTTCTGCTAAATTAACATACAAAAATAAGTGCATACACACTTTAGTAAAAAAATAACATTTATCATTTAATGCTAATGCCGAGTGAAAATATCGTGCATAGAACATGCTTCAGTAAGTGCAACTATCACTCGTGCAAAGTGAGTCATGCTTGTGTAGATGGAAAAAGACATGAAGAATTCACAAAGCTCACACTTGAAACTGATCTCTGATATACTGTATAGTATATCTCTGATATACTGTATAGTATATCTCTGATATACTGTATAGTATATATCTGATATACTGTATAGTANGCAGTAACAAAAGTATGCCTACATATGCCTTACACAATAACAGCAACTGCCCACAAAATCAAACCTCAGTAAAACCTCACTGCAATAATTGTATGGCCTGAAGATAGAATACTAAATACAGTTTGCATTGTGTTGCAAAAGCTGCGCACACACGCACCTTGATGAGTCAAAACCAAAAACTACATATTCGCTACGATACCAGCATTTTTAAAACTATTTACACAATTTGTCAATTGTTCTGCTAAATTAACATACAAAAATAAGTGCATACACACTTTAGTAAAAAAATAACATTTATCATTTAATGCTAATGCTGAGTGAAAATATCGTGCATAGAACATGCTTCAGTAAGTGCAACTATCACTCGTGCAAAGTGAGTCATGCTTGTGTAGATGGAAAAAGACATGAAGAATTCACAAAGCTCACACTTGAAACTGATCTCTGATATACTGTATAGTATATCTCTGATATACTGTATAGTATATATCTGATATACTGTATAGTATATATCTGATATACTGTATAGTATATCTCTGATATACTGTATAGTATATCTCTGATATACTGTATAGTATATATCTGATATACTGTATAGTATATCTCTGATATACTGTATAGTATATCTCTGATATACTGTATAGTATATATCTGATATACTGTATAGTATATCTCTGATATACTGTATAGTATATCTCTGATATACTGTATAGTATATATCTGATATACTGTATAGTATATCTCTGATATACTGTATAGTATATCTCTGATATACTGTATAGTATATATCTGATATACTGTATAGTATATCTCTGATATACTGTATAGTATATCTCTGATATACTGTATAGTATATCTCTGATATACTGTATAGTATATCTCTGATATACTGTATAGTATATCTCTGATATACTGTACAGTACATTCACCACAATCACACATGACTGTGCTCCATAAAATAACAATTATCATTACTCATCATTTTTATATTTAACTAAGGACAGTTATTTCCACTATTTTCTAATTAAATTTTCCATAAAAACTATATTTTCACAAATGTCTGTGATGATATTTGCAGCTACAAAACAGTTTCTTTCAATTGTAGTAAACTTTAGTTTACTTAGGAGTCGGCCCTCTTGTTTCACGGCACTGAAGTAATTGTGAACAGGACACAATGTTTCACATACCTTTAGCTAAATTTTGAGGGTGAGTAATTTAGCTGCTATCATAAAAGAGAGAAAATATAAAATTTAGGCTACTCATGGCAAGGGACAAGATTTTATGGTTTTATGTTTAGTTTTATTTCATGAAAAAAATTAATGTTTCAGTGTTATTGTTTTTGTTTATAAATGCTTTATATAGATTAAAACAATGCATATTTACAAAAATATATTCATGTGAAAAATATTAATACTTAGTATGTATACAACATAAAAAAAAGTAAGCATCTAGTTTGAACTAAGAGAATACAAGAGCATTACCAAGTACAAAAAATCAAATTTTGTGGTTTTAATTTTTTTTCTGTAACAGATATTAAAGTTTTTAGACAATGAAGAATTTCCTTTAATCGTTATGGTGTTTGCAAAAAATTCTTTTTACATAATTTTACAGGAAATTTTTTTTCAACATACAGCAAATTAATTTTAAGTATGCTTTTGCAATTTTGCTAGGTTTGTTTAGCTTATCATTTTAGCCACATCTACACAGGATCTAATAATCTTATTCACCCAACTTTGATGTTAACGACTAAAGATTAATTTCTTCTCTCTTTATATAATCAATTAGGTTACAAAAACCATAGAGTACGTTTTTTTTTATTAATTTTAGAAGAAAACAGTTAATGAATTTTGATACAAGATGTTAGAATAATTCTTAAAAAAAATTCTTTTTTTTATCATAACGTGCATTTTGGTGTTACTTTGGTTTTATCATAAATTCAACCACANTTTTTACATAATTTTACAGGAAATTTTTTTTCAACATACAGCAAATTAATTTTAAGTATGCTTTTGCAATTTTGCTAGGTTTGTTTAGCTTATCATTTTAGCCACATCTACACAGGATCTAATAATCTTATTCACCCAACTTTGATGTTAACGACTAAAGATTAATTTCTTCTCTCTTTATATAATCAATTAGGTTACAAAAACCATAGAGTACGTTTTTTTTATTAATTTTAGAAGAAAACAGTTAATGAATTTTGATACAAGATGTTAGAATAATTCTTAAAAAAAATTCTTTTTTTTATCATAACGTGCATTTTGGTGTTACTTTGGTTTTATCATAAATTCAACCACATAATCTTGCCCCTACCCATGCCTCATTCGATTCTAGTTAGCTCAATTTTGCTTTTGGGTGAGTGAGGAAAAAAAGGGGAAAGGTGGAATTCTTACAATATTTTTTGCTGGTCCAATTTTATCGTTATGTATTAATTAAACTAACATATACAGAACACACCAAGATTTCCAGTCACATAATTTCATAAAAAAATAGTTTTTCTTCTAGGTAGAACAGATGCAATGAATGTATCCTGTATTATATGTTGCGACTCTATTTCTGCAGTTAGTAGCTGAAGTTGGTACTAGTGGTTGGTACTGGTGGTTGGTACTAGTGGTTGGTACTAGTGGTTGGTCCTAGTGGTTGGTACTAGTGGTTGGTCCTAGTGGTTGGTCCTAGTGGTTGACACTTCCAAGTGACCATTGCATGGTACCATGACTTCACAGCAGCTGCACCAAGAGACATCATGCATGGTATTGGCTGGATATGTCCTTCCCCTAATTACTGTTCACTACACTTCTATCACCGTAACTCCTCGATCCTCACGAGTACCGTTACTGTATTTTGAAAGGGTGTCAGCTACCGTCTCGTCATTAAGGCAGAAATGATGAGCTAACAAAGCTCGTGTGTAGTGAAAGACTGTTTTACAGCCTCGCACTGTTGTAAACAGAAGTTGACGTGACCCATTTGTTACAATAGGACACAAATCAAGTGGCGACTGACTCACTCACGAACCCCGAGCCATGCTAGTAGCAAAGCTGATGCCGTCTCTGGTTCCGCTTGCCAGATGCGTGCGACACGTTAGCGTTCACGAGGAAGAGGTAGGCTGGATGGTGATAGTACGCTAGTCGCCATGAGGGCATTAACACAATGGCCTAAACAATGAAAGAAACTAACATATTCCTAAGGACATATTACAATTATTTTGCAAAAAACAGGCCTTGTCGAACAGTTAATCATAAGTGACAAGGTGAATGCACATAATTTTGCGGTTGAGTGATTGCTTTTATCAGGCTTTTGGTTGATGTTATGTTATTTCATAAATAGTATTTTGATTTTGATTTTAAATGGAAATATGCGTATGAAGAATCTTCAAGTGAAGCTGTAATTTGTATAAAAAAATATTTACAAATAAATACAATAAATTATAAAACACAGAAATAATAGGCATATGCCAAAAGCCACAATAGACTTTGGTTCCTCTAAGTTTGGCCACTGCTGACAAAACATTGCGTGTTCCAAACCTCAACTGGAAATCTACAACTTTTCATGGCAATTCCTGTCTGCTGCAAATTTTCAGGTATCTGCACAATTAATACAACACCAAAACCGAAAAGAGTTTCCAGTAGGAACTTGTGAGACACAGCTATATCCGAGAAGCACCGGTGTCAAAATGCATTAAAAGACGTCTGCAGACATAGGCATAGGCCGATGACAGCTTTGCCATAAGATAAGCGTCAGCTGTAAATCACACAGGTGACTTGGTTATTTGTGTGTGTACAAATAATAAGGAACATCAGTTAACAGCTGTTGCTGCTTTAAAAAGCTACAATGTGGAAAATGGGAAGGAGAGAGAGAGAGAGAGCGCTTGTGTCACGTTGCAGGAAGTGTGGGAGGAACAAACAGGAAAGCAGGCAGCTGTTGTGCATGTCACAGCCTGCCTTTTAATACACTATTGGACAATGCATGATCCCATGTTGGTGTGTTTGCATTTGATCACACACCCAGCAGTGACGTTGCAAGCACAGACCAGTGCTCAGACACACTGGTGTGTAGTTGAAGCAGCATTAAAGCAAGAAACACCAGGCAATACCTTGAAAGCATACAGAGCGAAGAAGAATGCCTGAAATACACAAAAGATGTTGCTTTACGCAACTTACAGACTTCAACAGAGGACTCATAAGTGGGCTGAAACTGCAGGATGCTCATAGTGCCGTATAGCCCACGATGTGAAGCGTTCGGACCGTACCGCCCGATGCTGCGGGGATGCACGAAGGATTGGCTCAGGATGGGCAAGGTTGACCATCGACCGACGGAATCGATGGATTGTGCGCCAGGTGCGGAGGGATCCCACGGCGACCCACGTTCACGATACTGGCAAGTGTTGCGTCATTATTTCTCGATGCCCTGCAGAGGTGAATCTGCCATCTCAGCACCCATTTCGTGTGCTGCCATCAACTCTGCAAAGGCAGCGACTCCATTTGCCGTGGTGCCCAGCGAGAGCAATGGGGAAAGCCACATACTGTTAATGTGTGGTATTTAGAGTGGTGAGTACCGCTTCGTTACAGGGACTGAAGATAATCGCGCCAGGGTGTAGAGGGTTCCTGGTGAATCCCACGATCACAATCTCGCTACAAAGTGGCACACTTCCCCCAAGGCAGGCATTATGGTCTGGAGAGCCATAGTCTATCCGCTCTCATCGTGTTAGTGGAACATTGACAGCCCAATGCTATTTGGATGAGATCCTACGCCCCCATCTGCTCCTATTTCTGGCCGTGATTCCAGGTGTGATACACTCCAGTAGGATGACACTAGACCGCAGCCAGCCCAAACACTACCGTGGCCTGCGCGCTCCACTGACACGTCGCCAATCAAGCACGTGTGGGGCCAGCTGCCGCCGTACCACAGCATCAGGGATTTGGAACACACCATCCAAGAGCAGTGGGCCTATCTGCCTCAGGACAACATCTGGTATTTGCTGGACTCCATGCCAGACCGTGTTGCTGCGTGAAGCGGTGCCACCACTATTGAAGACGACTGGACGGTGCGCCGCAGATCAATATGTAATTGTCGTGCCGCTCTGTTTTTGTTTATTACACATCTGTATCACTACCTTTACTAAGTTTCAGTACCAACCGCTGTATCCTTATGGGTGTGCTATTCTTATTGTCTGGCAGTGCACATTTTATACTTTCTGTGAAAGAAGCACAATATAACACAATCTCATTACAAACAATCAAAATTATATTTATTCTGACACCCATGATGTTGTTTTCTTACTAGTTAAAAAATAATGAATGTAAAATGTTTCCACTTTGTTTGACTACTACATATAAATACAGTTACTATATTTATATTTTAATTTTTGCTGCCTGCTACCACTACAAAGTTTGATAAAAGTCTGCAATGTAACAAACAATAATCCAGCTGAACCAAGATGTTTTCCTGCAACTCTGAAGATATGCTGACACAAACTCAAATGTCTAAGCCAAACCATTTATTAACAAATACTTATTTTCTTTAGAATGTTTAAAATTATATTTAGCCCAGAATAATATAACGGTACATTCACCATATGTTTAACACACTACAAGCCCTTCGTAGTGGACCATACTGTTTCAAATTGTACAAGCAAATGGATCTTGGAAGCTACTTCTTGTTTTCCCCACCGAGATATTTACATGGCAACAGTTCACATGGGAAGAGAAATTCATTCTGAATGATTGNTACTTCTTGTTTTCCCCACCGAGATATTTACATGGCAACAGTTCACATGGGAAGAGAAATTCATTCTGAATGATTGGCCAATCAGGATCCAGCTGCACAAGCCAGGGGGGGGGGGCAATGAAAAGCTGGAACAGTAGTACCTACCTAACCATTACTTTAACCGTATAGCTACCACAAGAATAAACTAAACTACAATTGAAAAATAAGCGCATAATTCTGGTATGGCCGCAATATTTATTTTGTAACAGTTGCTATTTTACGACACAAACATATAGTTATACAATAAGTTAGTGATTAAAAAAGTAAAGACAGAAACACAGAATTATTCTTACATACATACATTTTTACAGCAGCTAAACTCACCACTATTGTAACTAAAATACTAAACTATAACTATTTTTTAAACTGAACTACAATACATGAAAAAACTGTAACATCACTAAAGGAAAGATAATACATAACATTTACATTTTATCATTAAAAGAAGCCCACAAACTAGTAAATAGTACAAAATTATTTTGAACAGACTTTATTTTCAAGATGAAAAATAAATTACTTGCAACCATAGTTTAATGANAAATAGTACAAAATTATTTTGAACAGACTTTATTTTCAAGATGAAAAATAAATTACTTGCAACCATAGTTTAATGAACAAATTAATGCCAAGTTCTGGATTTATTTAAGGTTGATAATGACTTTTGCTGTTTCTCAAAAGACATTCTTTGAAGGGGTACATCTAATGTCACTTTGCAATTATCAATTTGTTAAAGTGAATTCCAGTTCAAACAAGGCCTTCAAATTTGTTCTTGCTTGACAGATGATGTGTTGTAGGATGGCAGATTTATTAAGTTGCATAATGCAGCACCACACAATCTCTGCAGAACTCAAGCTTGATAATGCGATGCTCCCAGGCGACCAGTCTGTCTCGCCTGTCTCCGGTATAAGGGAAGGTCAAAGCTGGTCGNGCTTGATAATGCGATGCTCCCAGGCGACCAGTCTGTCTCGCCTGTCTCCGGTATAAGGGAAGGTCAAAGCTGGTCGTGGAGGAGAGCAGTTTGTAGGAACATGTAGAAAGAAGAACCGCGTGCCCCCATGCTCCATCTTTGAAAGGGAAAACATGAGAAATGGTCAGCACCTTGGTGCAAAGCTGCCCCCCCCCTCCCAGCTACTGAAAACACTGAACAGGGAAAGAAGAAAAGAAAAATCTTTGAGGACAATTGAGCATCTCCTGAACTTGGTGCAAATGCACAGCAGTATCCCAAGCGGCCTGACAGCAGGCTAATAACAGAGCTACTTGTTGAAGGAAAACCCTACTACATCCTGGCTGTAAGACTCTGCCAAATAGTCAACAGCGACGTGAAAAACTGCCTGGCGCCTGAAGATTTTGCATATCAGCCATCTATCATGGAAGACTATCATGCTGCACTGCAGATGATNAAAACTGCCTGGCGCCTGAAGATTTTGCATATCAGCCATCTATCATGGAAGACTATCATGCTGCACTGCAGATGATATGCAAATCTGTCCTGGGGTACAGCATCCTTATCTCTAAGAATGAGGTGTCTTTGAAGGCAGTAACTAAACCCACGTCACATGACATAGACCAGCGTGAAACTTAGTTGTGCAGCCCATGTGTTTGAGAAAGTGAAGTGCCTTGGAATGGTACGAGTAGAGTTGCTCTCCACGGTGGAAACTGCCGCCATCGTCGTTGTTCTCTCTGTGGTCTTCTAGTACTTGGAGCGATACCACAGACCTCAAGGCCCGAGACAATGCATGCTCTGCGTTCATGTGGAGGCACGCACCTCGCGCCCAAACCAAGAAACAAGAAGCAGTACGTGCTCGGTCAAGGCAAGTATTAGATGACTTATAGCGGCTGTCGTGAATACAAAAAGGAAAAGAGGCACGGCCTACCACATGACGAGCGCAGTTAACAACAAAAATCGGCAGCCTCACCAAACATGAAGGCTGCAGAAGATAAAACGCAGAGGCCCCCACAACGACAGTGTGGCCCCTCAGTTTGTCCCAGCTACTTCCCTGTCCTCCAGTGCAGAGGGGGAGATGGTTGCAACTGCGGAACACATTTGTGCCGCAGTAGACAGAAAACAGGCTGCTACTGACTGCTAACTGATATAGCAGCCGCTACCAATATCCTGTGTACGAGACTGACTTAACCACCCGCAACCAAGAAACCCTGTACCTGAGGCAAAGCCAATATTTGCTAAGAGCAAACACAATCAATTATGTCCAAAAATGTTTTTCCTGGAATGCCTGAGGCATTCATGACAAGCAACACAAGCAGAATTGAAAAATAATAAAGGGGTTGGAGTACTTGTATTGGCACACAACATTATCAAATACTAGGCTGCCAACAGCCGCAGCTTACCACAGTTGAAGCAGTGAGAGTTGAATTAAAGTTAAGTAAACAGTGCGTGGCCTTCTGTGTTGTTTACTGTATGCCATGTTGCACATTAACAGCAGCCAAGCTGCATTACACACACATTCGTCACTGCAGGCAACCTCAATGCCAAGCACAAACACGCAGCCTTGCGGTGTTGTTCGCACTTCGAACATTGTTACACACTGTTTAACCACCAGGAATGTCACAGTAATATGGTGAATGCAACACCATAACTCACTTTTTACCTGGCTACCCCAAGAGAGCAAGTAGCCACTAGGCTACCAAAAATATACAAAATAACCGAAACGCAAGTACTCACAGTCTCGTACTTGTCAATAGGCACACACAGAAAGAAGGACGACACATTTTTCACAAGATCGTGCGACCATAGAGAGGGTGCACGGTTCGCGGCGCGCTCCTCACGTATCGGAACTTTTCCTTTCCAGTCACCACTCTGCTCGCATCTTGGGTTTCTCCTTCTCTACTTCCTCGTTGCTGTCGCCCTCCCTCCGAGCATGCACGCTACGACAGTGATACCCCTATGGCGAGTTTATAAGGCTGTGTTGTGTTGCTGCCTTCTCTGCCACACTTCCTACTATATTTTGCTTCTGGTACAACTTGTCTGTCCGGTCTCGTGGTAGTGGCAGAGGCCCTTAGCGCATAGCATCAGGTGGGTTGTGGTTGTGGTGCCCTGAATATTGTAATGTAATGTAATATATCTTCATTTTATTCACAGTGGTTGGACCCGATGTTGGAGTTGAGTATAATAAGAGGTGTACACTATCTGTGAATAAATTTTAACAAGTACACACAATAACAATGGGTATTTTTGAAATAAGTATTATTGCATCAGAAGTATTGTAAAAAATGCACTAGAAAACATTTCATCTCAACTTGTTTAAATAAAGAATATAACATTTCAAATTACCGTAGATAATTGATCGTAATCCGACGCTGAACGCAAGCCGACCTATAACTTTCGAACCCTCTGAAAATGAAAATAATATGACACAGAATACAAGTCAAATTTTGAATGCCAGCTGAGAGCACGCTGAGAGATTATCGACTGGCAGTGTGTTCACAGGTACGCAATGGGAGATGCGCAAAACAATGTACCTCTCCACCACACTATCTACACATGTTAACACCACCTTGTGCGCATGGCAAATGTCTGTCTTTTAAAGTAATTAATTATATTTTGCTGCAAAAAATTGTAATTTTGAGACAGAAATTAATAAATAAGGTGATTAAAACTTATTTCTTCAAGGTCTTTAATAATTAATCATTCAAAACCTCCACGTCCTTTGATTTTCCCGTACACTTACACCTGTCGCAAGTTACGCTGCACTTGGGCTCGGTGCTTGCCCATTATTTGACGACTAAAGGTGTCGAATAGTTCCCTCTAGGATATCAGTTTATTCAAAAGATGCGTATCTATTGAAATAAATTAATATAAATCCTCCGATTTCCCCGCAGGAAGTTACTGGCGATGAACTTTGCGCTCTGTAATACAAGACACTCTATGTTCAAACAATTTTTGGCGACGAGGGGAGGTCAGTATATGCTTCTGGACATATCATTTTATTCGCAAAGATGCTGTCCATTGAGTTAAATTAATATTTTGTTTTGAAATCACGTTGACCTTATGCCAGATACAATTAAACACCAACTTCGCAGAGAAAAAGATCTTTAATCACAAAAAAGAAAAAATCTTTGCAAATAATAATTCCTCATTAAAATGTACTGCATACGATTTTCAGGTGAAAATATTTGCTTAGAAATATTAGTGATGATAGGTGTTGAGAAACTGATAATCTAAATAAAATTTCTATAATCACCAGGCGCACTTTGTATGCTCTGCGGCCAAGGCGTTAAGGGGCGAAGGCAAGCGCACATGACAGAGAGAGAGGATGCACTTTGTTTTGCTACATACCCTCTCAAGGCATGTAAGGGTGGTAAGGGGAGAGGGAGGGAGAGAGGTCGATATGCTGGATGCTAGGTAACTGCTTCCCATCTCGTCAGGCGTGTAAGGGGAGGTAGCAAGCCTCACTCACACCGCGCCGCAGATGTGGTGGTGGGAAGACCACTTGTCGCAGAGTAGTGACAAACAGCGGTGCGCATGACGTATTTCACATCCAGTTACTAGACGTTTGCATAAATGACCAGCTTAAAAACAATTGTTGCAGGAAATCTTTGGTGATGGGACTGAAAAATATTTCAATTGATGCAATATCCAATAAACGAGAGAAGCATCTTTACAACAGCAACATCATTACAGCATTGTGTCACAACATCAGTATCATCTTAGTATGAGCAGCTTCATAGCACGTGCAGTTTTCTGACTCACTTCAGTTTTTAGTTACAGATATTTGAAAATAGGTTATAGTTATTTTGCTCTGTCATTAGANCGCATGGCAAATGTCTGTCTTTTAAAGTAATTAATTATATTTTGCTGCAAAAAATTGTAATTTTGAGACAGAAATGAATAAATAAGGTGATTAAAACTTATTTCTTCAAGGTCTTTAATAATTAATCATTCAAAACCTCCACGTCCTTTGATTTTCCCGTACACTTACACCTGTCGCAAGTTACGCTGCACTTGGGCTCGGTGCTTGCCCATTATTTGACGACTAAAGGTGTCGAATAGTTCCCTCTAGGATATCAGTTTATTCAAAAGATGCGTATCTATTGAAATAAATTAATATAAATCCTCCGATTTCCTCGTAGGAAGTTACTGGCGATGAACTTTGCGCTCTGTAATACAAGACACTCTATGTTCAAACAATTTTTGGCGACAAGGGGAGGTCAGTATATGCTTCTGGACATATCATTTTATTCGCAAAGATGCTGTCCATTGAGTTAAATTAATATTTTGTTTTGAAATCACGTTGACCTTATGCCAGATACAATTAAACACCAACTTCGCAGAGAAAAAGACCTTTAATCACAAAAAAGAAAAAATCTTTGCAAATAATAATTCCTCATTAAAATGTACTGCATACGATTTTCAGGTGAAAATATTTGCTTAGAAATATTAGTGATGATAGGTGTTGAGAAACTGATAATCTAAATAAAATTTCTATAATCACCAGGCGCACTTTGTATGCTCTGCGGCCAAGGCGTTAAGGGGCGAAGGCAAGCGCACATGACAGAGAGAGAGGATGCACTTTGTTTTGCTACATACCCTCTCAAGGCATGTAAGGGTGGTAAGGGGAGAGGGAGGGAGAGAGGTCGATATGCTGGATGCTAGGTAACTGCTTCCCATCTCGTCAGGCGTGTAAGGGGAGGTAGCAAGCCTCACTCACACCGCGCCGCAGATGTGGTGGTGGGAAGACCACTTGTCGCAGAGTAGTGACAAACAGCGGTGCGCATGACGTATTTCACATCCAGTTACTAGACGTTTGCATAAATGACCAGCTTAAAAACAATTGTTGCAGGAAATCTTTGGTGATGGGACTGAAAAATATTTCAATTGATGCAATATCCAATAAACGAGAGAAGCATCTTTACGACAGCAACATCATTACAGCACTGTGTCACAACATCAGTATCATCTTAGTATCAGCAGCTTCATAGCACGTCCAGTTTTCTGACTCACTTCAGTTTTTAGTTACAGATATTTGAAAATAGGTTATAGTTATTTTGCTCTGTCATTAGANCAGTTTTCTGACTCACTTCAGTTTTTAGTTACAGATATTTGAAAATAGGTTATAGTTATTTTGCTCTGTCATTAGAAATACTCTTTGTTCCTACAACTTTTTATTCACTCTGCTTCATGAGAGTAGTAAAATAACAGTACAATACTCTACGTATAGCATTTTAATGGTGTCCTTTGGGAGACAGTTCAACTATCAGTAAATGTCATTGCAATGGCAATAACAAAAGTCTTATAAAGAACCATACTAATAGCTAGTTAATGGATAAATTGCACTTCTCTGATTATCAAACTTGTTTGTGTGATTCTTTTTACATCATTTAAAATAGTAATAAGTTGAAAAATAAGCTGAAAAAGGTATTTATTTTATACATTAAGTAAAACTAAATCTGTTTATTTGCAGGTATTTTTCAACAAAAATGCTGATCAATGAATATTTCAAACATGAAGTCAAGAATGTTATAAACATATACTTTTTGAGCAAATTTCTTTTTCAATAACCAAATATTATATCACACTAAGATAATAATTCATAATGCTTAAAAAATTTTGAAATAAATAAATTAATAAAATTTAATAAATACATATATATATCAAAATAAAAAATGTAATAGTTTCAGGTGATTATATTATTCTTTGATTAAATTAATTCTAGGAGGTACAAACTTCTAAAAGAAAGAAAGAACAACTTTTTGGCTAAATGTGGTAACCAAATACCAATTTAAGCTATTTTCAATTCTGCCAGACTCAAAATTTTTTTCTAGCACTAACTCTAGCTTAACATTACTAGTTTTGCTAGTGGGGTTGTATTCTCATAGTCTATTTGGATAATGCAGTTGGCACTACTGTAAGTCACCAGAGATTTTGCCACGCCTCTGCCTTTCACCTTTTTAGTTGCCCTGAAACAAACAAACAAACAACAGCATGAAACCGCAGTCCCAACACCTCTGCACAGTGCTTACAGAGTAGCATGCTTCACCTTGCGCACCTCTGCACAGTGCTTACAGAGTAGCATGCTTCACCTTGCGCACCTCTGCACAGGTGGCAATCAGAAAGCACGCCAACACTAACTTGTTATTTATTCACAATCAAATTTATTTTACAAAATACCAAGTTTTTATGAAATAATTAAAGGAAATCCTGGTAACTTTAGATGATAATACTGCAAATGTAACAGTACTTTGTATTTACATGAAAGATTGAATGCAACCACCCCGATGAAGTCCAGGCTTCAATGCATCACAATTATAAAATATCAATTTCTTATTATTTTTAATTTACTTGTACCATGCAAAACTAATACCTTTGTACTTTATGACAGAGAAAATCATTAANGCGCACCTCTGCACAGGTGGCAATCAGAAAGCACGCCAACACTAACTTGTTATTTATTCACAATCAAATTTATTTATTCACAATCAAATTTATTTTACAAAATACCAAGTTTTTATGAAATAATTAAAGGAAATCCTGGTAACTTTAGATGATAATACTGCAAATGTAACAGTACTTTGTATTTACATGAAAGATTCAATGCAACCACCCTGATGAAGTCCAGGCTTCAATGCATCACAATTATAAAATATCTATTTCTTATTATTTTTAATTTACTTGTACCATGCAAAACTAATACCTTTGTACTTTATGACAGAGAAAATCATTAANATTTCTTATTATTTTTAATTTACTTGTACCATGCAAAACTAATACCTTTGTACTTTATGACAGAGAAAATCATTAATGTACTGTAGAATTTATTTTCAAATCTTATTAACCTTTTAGTATAAATAATTTCTTTGATCCAAAGTTGCGACTTTTATTTCAGAAAATAAAGGTAGCAATTTTAAAAACTGATATTATTTTGAAATCTACTACAACCAACAAAATGAAGAGGAACCAAAAACGCCATACTGTTACGATCCAAAATTCAGCTGTTTTTCCCCACTTGCTTGACATTTAAACAATGTTACAGCATTGCACTGTAAAATTTCACCCGCAGTACCATTTGAAAACCAAGAAGCACAAAAGAAACTGAAAACGGTTTAGTAATTTGAAACAAATTTCAAGCAAAATTATTTACAAAGAATCTGTATTCCACACTTCCAGAAAATACACACGTAATGTAAGCAAATAAGGAAATAACCAGTACATAGGTGCTATAAGAACTGAACAAACTGCTGATTTTGAGTTTGGATAAATCTAGTGCTTGCAGACCACTAAGACTTCTAGAAACCTTTCTGAAGTACAATAAATTACTCAAATACATTTTTTAAACTAAAAATTAAAGGTGTAAGAAAATTGTTGTTCGCTGAGAGTCAATGAGAGACATTACTTCAGTGGCGCTCACAAACTGTCAAGGCATTTAGCCCAGGAATGTCCGTTGTTTGACCCAGGGGAAAAATGTTATAAAGCTGCAAATTAGGTCATCAGTTCTACGCACCTTCCAAAACAACATTCTGCATTTNAGTGGTTAACCCAGGGGAAAAATGTTATAAAGCTGCAAATTAGGTCATCAGTTCTACGCACCTTCCAAAACAACATTCTGCATTTTCCCGATTTTCCTGTATGGGCATTTTACCCGTGCAAGAATGTCATAAGTCACCAAAATGGACAAAGGGGGAGAAGTAACCCTTCAGGTACTATCTCAGTAAATCAATACTCTTGTAATGACTTTAAATTCACTACAAGACACGTTAATTCATTGAGAAAATTCACTATGAAGATGTCACTGTAGCAATTTTTCATAACAGTTCTCTAAAAAATTTATGAAGTTACGAATAAACTAGCTCAAAGAAAAAAATGATGTCGGATAACTGAAAACTAACCCCTGCAAACATTATTTGTTATGATTTATTTTTTACAGCAGTGTTGAAATAATCTTTTTGCGAGAGACACTGTATTACTAACACCGGCACACGTTGCTTAGATGGTGGCCGACTGTGCTGAGAAAAAATTTGTTCATTTCTAGTAACATTTAATTTATGACACACAAAATGTTTATTACCATATACATAATTGATGAGGAAACAACACAGTAAGATGAATACATTGGTTTTTGATTTAATTTTGCATCTAAAGGTTGAAAAAATATTACAATAAATTATGTACAACAATTCTGTAATTGCGTTAAATTCATTGAACCACAGACTGTTATTCAAGTTCGTTAGTTAATTTCAAACTTTAAAGAGTGATAATTGTAACAGATACTGTGTTCTTGAATCACCAAGCACATTGCTTCGTCTTGGTAGTCTTCATCACTATTTACTTCGTAAACATTAATTTGCACCTTTGTGCAGCTGCCTAACTCCCGCACGTTGTCGAACATGCTAGTCCAGCGTGCCTACATTCACATGCACATGTGTATCCACGGCTTATCTTGCAGCCACAATAACTCAGGCCCAGCAGGGATCATGGTGCTGGCGCCCGACTGGACAGTGTCGCACAAGCCACTCTTCACCCCAGACGACTGCATTAAGTGATGCATCATCATGCCAATCCAGAACTTAGAAGGGCAATTTCATTATTCTGCGTATACATTTTAAACCTTATGTAGACTGAAAAGGAAATACACTGTATGTCCGCAGAGAATGTTCTGCACGGGCTACTTTCCGATGGAGCGTATATATTGGATTACTCTGATACTTTTGATATCAGATTCGCCATTCAGAGCTGCAACAAACTTTATCCAGCACAAATCAACTCTCTCGTTGATTGTGAACTGCTGAAGACATCCGTGATACTCCATTTGTCAGGTCTCTTGAGAATTTCCCATGTTTTTTTTTAACTTTACAAAGAAGGTAGATGTTTCACGACCAGCAACTGCACGACAGTAGAGGATACTTTCTCTTCCTTCCCTTCCCATTCTCTTCTTGTATTTTTCCTTATATTGTTTACCTTGTCACATTTTGTGTTTGTGCCTGGACTAAGGACTCTTATTTCTATGTCGTCGTTAGTGCGATCAAGGAGCAGGGCTATGACGTCTGTTCAATACGCAACAACACCGACACCTGTTTCCCAATGAAGCCAGTTGAAGGGCACTCTTCATAACCATGTTGGCTTCCCCCTCAGTATTGCACACTTCAAACCGCACTGTTTCAAAATGGCATGAGAGTAAGGTGATTGTTGAGAGGGAAGCTTTACCTGTGCTGAGCTCACACAAGTTCACATCAAACATAGTTTCAGGAGACCTTCTTTTAGAAATATGCAAAATCAGTAGTGGTGATTTTGTGGAGCAAACATTGCATCCATCAAATGCAACAAAATGCTTCAGATCATAATCTAAGTACCCATTATTGGGCCAAACCAGAGCATGAAGCAGATACCAACCATCAATTACAATACTTCTTGATTCCTCAGACATGGTAATGGTGAATAGTTGTTAAAAGAAAGGACTTAACTGTCTTGTGCATTGACACTTCATCAAAAAGAGTCGGATGCCTTGGAGAATGTTCACAACTAATGTAGTTTTAAAGTTTGTCCGCAGTCTTCGTAGCTTACACCATCTGCATAAAGAGCTTGTGACGATTAGATCACCATCCCGAACCAAGTTGCTTCAAGTCACCACTGACAGAGCTTTGACTATGTTCTTTTGTGTCAGTTTGACTTCGACTTCACCAAAGGTTGAGCCAATCATTCCCTTCATGGCAGTCGTACCAACGTATTCTGCTTGATTGCAATTAACGGTCCAATGCCCCATGGCACCAGATACAAGTGATCGCAAGCAGTCAACATTCCTGGGAGTGTGTTCCTTGAACCAGCACACTCCGAGAGAAACATTTAGTTTCACATACCAAATAAATTTATTTTATGAGTATTTTACACTAAACAAAATGATCACTTAACTGATTTGTTCTCGCTTCAAACATCTGCATTTGTTCTCTTGAACCAAATAAAGCATTTTACAATAAGTTGTTGAGAAAAATATTTATTTTTCGAGTTTTGAGTGATGAAACTTCCAAAGTTACCCTGAGTTAAGAAGAGGCAAAAAATGCCTATTAAAACATTTAAGTTAATGTTCTCAAACCCTAGTTTTTGCATAGTTTTTTGTGTCTGCAGTAAATTTCTTACAGTCATAATCAACAAACGTAATGAACACTAAAAAAACTTTTAATTAATTCAAAATAACCCACACTTGGGTTATATTTTTCTTTAGGTTATTGAATGACATTGCTCAACAATGTCATTACCTCTGACTCGACAACTTTCTGAGTGTGATATGTATCATAGAACCCCTCCATCTTTATTACATGAAGAGAGGACATACTAGCTATATACGCAAGAAAAATAACTACAAAAACAGAAGTATCCTTTTTATAATTTTTAATACTTAACCATCTAGTATCAAAAATATTTTTTCCTTTGTAGAAATAAAGTATATTTACACAAGTCGTCAATCAATGTCTTTGTGTAGTTAATTTTACCTCCCAAATACAAATATACCTAACTCATACATTGATTAATGCACTCAACGTTGGTGCATATATTAATTTACAAAATTACAGAAGCTGCCCTACTAAAAATTTACAACATAAACCAACAGAAAACCCAAAAGAAAAAAATGTTGTCGTTTTCTGTTTTTAGATCTATTGGTTTCTATTGTTCTGCTCCATTGAACCTTTGATCGACTGAATTTCCTGAGTGGCTGTGTTTGATGATGACAAGAAATCCAGCCATTGAATTTCGAAACCATATTAGAAAATCCTTTTGCAAGAGTAACTTTCTGTATATTTAGTGGCTTCAGGCATGTGACAAGCGAGGATTGGGGCAACTTTGGTAAGGACAAGACGTCCTGAATTGTAAAAACTAAGCAAAGTATTTATTCAAAACTGGGCTGCACCAGAAAATGGCGTCTTCACTGGCTGTGATGCGACCATCATCTTCAGGTGGAGAGGAAAGGGGAGGGGGAAGACATCGCTGCACACTAGCATGCGAGTAGTAGGAAGTCGACCTCCATACGTGCCAGACCTCGGTGTGCCCCGAGCGCCGTCAGCTAGGTAAGCTGCTCCAAGTCGTACAAATCCACTGTGTGGACCAGTGTCACGCCATCACACTGGTATCAGACTCACATCCACAACGTCCCTTTCTAACTCGTGAGTTGCTGAGGGAAGTGTCTACAGTTGATGAGAGCATCTTCCAAATCCCAAGTGGCTCACAACAAAGGTAAATAAACGGAGAAATTTCTAGCTCTCACAATTCTCTGCCCAACCCCATCATCATGGAAAATGTAGCTCGTGCCGTTCGGTGAGTCAGTTTCCTCCTCTGCCGGGCATGCTGACACTGCTGAACCTGCGGCCAGAATTATAATTCCTCCCCAAGGGGTTTATTCTAAGGCTCTCCGTTCTATGGGAAAACTTGCTTCTCCACAGTAATCAGCTGCAAACAACGTTTGATAGTCTTAAGTTTGAAATGAAGGTTGTGTAAGGTCACGAATTGGTAAGAATGTAGTTGGATTATGCCGACTCAAGTACTCGTGAGCTGTCACAAGGCCAGAGAATTTTCTCGTTAAACCAATATGGCAGGTGTAGTTACTAAATTTGTCATGAGATGTGGATGATATGGTGAAAATACTGTGTGGCATGAAGTCAATGCAGTGCATATTTGTTGTACCCAGTCAAGTTGTTATCGCAAAAGATTTTTTTCAAAAGTGTGCAGTACTTTGTGGTTAACCACGGATGTTTTCAGTAGTGTGTCCGTGAGGCCTGGATACCGCGAATTAGTAAAGAAGGTCCCCAAAAGATGTTGATGAACGCAGCAGCAGAATACATGGTGGATGATAGTCTGGACATGTTGCGACGTCATGCACGAGCTTTGGTGTGCGGAGAGAGTGAGTTAGTTCCACTCTCAAAATACTTCCCTAGTCAACTGGAAAGTAGGATACCTGTAGTTAATGTAGTCTGTTGCATTTCTGGTAGAAATAGGACAAATTGTAGGGTTGGCAATTTGTTCTTCATGTGATGTATTTTCGGTGATGGAAGTGCCAGNCTGGTAGAAATAGGACAAATTGTAGGGTTGGCAATTTGTTCTTCATGTGATGTATTTTCGGTGATGGAAGTGCCAGAAATGTTGCATAAACTATGTTCCGCGGTAGCTGCACATATCGGTGGCAACTTGTTAAACCAAGTGGGGTCAAGTATTTCAGTGACTAGGTTCCGTTTGAGTTTTCTAGAGTGGACTCAAAAGATGNCTTGTTAAACCAAGTGGGGTCAAGTATTTCAGTGACTAGGTTCCGTTTGAGTTTTCTAGAGTGGACTCAAAAGATGGGCGAAACTATACAGGAATTTGTGTTTAAAAAATGTATTATGTAAAGATGGCGGGTTTGCTATGCGAGGAAGCAGCTTTTGTGGTAGTTGTGTTTGATTTATGGCCAGTAGGTTTTTTACGTTATTAAAAAAACTGGTTACCTTGTCAGAATTGCTGCAATTAATCATGTAAATAGAATTTAGGTGGCAGCGCTACAAAACTTATAGTATAGTAAAAGCATTACCTACAGTGCACGGTTTGGACATGTCGTGGATAAATGTTTTTATAAGGATAAAATGGGGAAACAAAATACAGATAAGGGGGGACTGAGCGTGGTTGAAGGTAGAATAATAGATGGGAATTACAATTAATTGTGCAAGGTATAAGGGGAAGCAAGGCGGGAATAGTAATTTTAAAGAATCGGAACATCGGAAAAATATTTTTGATGGGGGAAAGAGACAGCAAAGTGTAGGTGTAGGAACGGAAAATGTACGTCAGGATACGTGGAAATCGATAATATGTTTTTGCTGTATAGGCCGAGGTCACATTCGGTACTATTGCCTGATAAAGAACAAACCTGCTGGTGTAGGAACTGTATGCATGTTTAGCGCAAGAGTGAAACAAGGCTTGGTGTTTATGACAGTTATGGTCAGAGAAGTAAAACTGAGCATTTTAATTGATTAGAGTGCATCTATTTCATTTGTAGCACCAGAGTGCAAAAACATGTTTATGCGGGGAAATTTTGTGGGTAGCACTAAAATACTAGTATGGCTTTCTCGTTAGCTGACGGAGGTATGGTAAAATCACATGCAAGTGCATATATGAAAATAAAAATGGAAGTTTTTTCATGGAAATGGCAATTTAGGATACTTAGTAATTTGTCTCATGCCATGTTGTTGGGCTCATATTTTATATTTTTTGGCCAAGACGAAATGCTTGGTAGACGTTGCTAATAAGCAGTTGTGCTTCAGGTTTTATCCAGATGCTCCGGTAACATTAAAGACAAAACCTTATTTCTGTTGCAAAATACAGGTTGCCTGTTCTGACGTGAATGTTAAGGATAACATCCATGAAATAACTGAGGAATTTCCAGATGTGGCATCAAAATTAGGGCACTGTAGACAATTTTTGGTTGTACTAAAATTGAAAGATAAAGTACCTGTAACAGCTGTTGTGTATCGAACACCGGCATTACAAGCTTCTGGCAGTGCACATGCCAGTAGGTAATGTTTATTGCCGAAAAAAACCCCAGGTGATTTTTATGTTACTTGCGACTTCTGTCCAATATCTGAGATTGATGTAGTGTTTCAACATCTGAATCAGNCCCAGGTGATTTTTATGTTACTTGCGACTTCTGTCCAATATCTGAGATTGATGTAGTGTTTCAACATCTGAATCAGGCTAAGCATTTTGCAATCTTAGATTTAAACTCAGCGTTTCTTTAATGCGAGTTACACCCTGATTCATGTGACCTGCCTGCATTTGTTTACCGCTTGGTTTGTTTTACTGGACATATTTGCCGATGGGAGTAAACTGTAGATCCCAAAGNCCCAGGTGATTTTTATGTTACTTGCGACTTCTGTCCAATATCTGAGATTGATGTAGTGTTTCAACATCTGAATCACGCTAAGCATTTTGCAATCTTAGATTTAAACTCAGCGTTTCTTTAATGCGAGTTACACCCTGATTCATGTGAGCTGCCTGCATTTGTTTACCGCTTGGTTTGTTTTACTGGACATATTTGCCGATGGGAGTAAACTGTAGATCCCAAAGNCTGCCTGCATTTGTTTACCGCTTGGTTTGTTTTACTGGACATATTTGCCGATGGGAGTAAACTGTAGATCCCAAAGAACGTCTAGGATCCTTTTCCAGGTGCTGGGTAAATTTTTGTATGAGTTTGTATTCACGTACATTGACAACATGTGTATTTTCAGTAATACGCTGGAAAAGCAATTTAATCATATTCACAAAGTGTTGCCAGCTTTACGTGAGGCCAGGTTAACTGTAGACCCAAGTAAAATCAGTTGGGCGGAACAACATGTTCGTTACCTAGGGTTTGTAATTTCAAGAGGCCAGTTACGGTCTGATCCTGAAAAGGTCAAGGCAATAGTGAATTTTACAGTATCCAAAAATATAATAGGAGTAAGAATATTTTGGGGGATGGTGGCATTTTATGCAAAATTTATACCAGAATTTTCTAAGCATTCGGAAACCTTGAATTTTTTAGACGGTAAGGACGTTGAATTTTGGTGGCGCCCTGTATAGCAACACACTTTTAAAACTCTGAAGGAATGTCTGGTTATTCCGCCCGTATTACATTTGCCGGATTTTGAAAAACCTTTTACTTGCATACTGATGCTAGTTCCGTTGCTATAGGGGCCTTACTTAGTCAAAAGAAAGATGGTATGTTTGTACCTATTGCATATGCTAGCAGATCTTTAACATGCTAGTAGATCATTTGAAGATTATTTAGAGAACGCTCCCTTTGAGTTTAACACGGACAACCGAGTATTGAGTTGGTTGCTCACTTTCCAAAAGCCCACGGGTTGTCTAGCTAGGTGGTGTGTTAGATTGTCACGATCGATATTGGTATAGTATATATCATGTACNAAAAGCCCACGGGTTGTCTAGCTAGGTGGTGTGTTAGATTGTCACGATCGATATTGGTATAGTATATATCATGTACGTGGAACAGAAAATATGGTAGCTGGTGTGTTGTCGCACATGTTTTGCGATGAGGAGTTTGTGCCGGTACAGGAAAATGGGACCGTTTCTGTGGTGGAGAGTATAAAGGAGCAATATTCTTTAGGTTTAGGGGTTTTACAACATTTTCCCCAAGTGTTTATAAATTTAAAGGATTACCATTGTAATGACGCGGAATGCACGACGATCTTGGCAGATATTACAGATGGCAAATCAAAGTACACATTATATCAGGAATTTATTGGTGAACGGACAAAAAAAAGGAAAATTTAGGGTATTTGTGCCAGGAGACCTACGCCCTATGATATTTAAATATTTTCACAAGTCGTATTTTAGAGGTCACATAGGCAGAGAAGAAAGCCAATTCACATGTATTAGAGTATTTTACATGACCTAACGTGTAGTGAAAGCTTGCGAGCCACGTCGAAGAGCTACGGCGACTAATACTCCTCCGCAAGGGAAGTATTCAGGTTCTGTGGCGGAACATCCACGGGAAAGATTGTACTTGTATATTGTGAAGTACTTCTGTCTACTTGTATGTGCTGCTGGGAGTAGATAGATTCAGTAAGTTTGGCTTTTTCTTCCTGCTACATAGCATAAAGGCCATTGGTAAGGTCATAAATCAACATCTGTTTGCAGTTTTTGAGTCTCAATTTTATGTGGTTACACGTAATGACACATATTATACCTTTGCAGAGTTTCATAACCCGATGTTTCAGTGGGGAGTCAAATTGGTGCAAATTTCTTCATAACATCTGCAAGCTAACATAGTACAGTATAATGATAATAACATAAATTTAATAATAGCTTTAAGGTATTTTCAATCTGATACACAACATAAAGGGGATGAAGTTTTATATAATTTGTAGTTATGTTTTAATAATGCAGTAAGTGAAGACACAAAATTCACACCTCCTAAAATATTCCTTGGAAAGAAATTACCTCATCCTCTTATTAATAGTTGGGCACTGTACAAATTGTATAGGGAAAATATTGCCACTAAAGATATGCAAACTGTTTGGTCTGAGGTGTGTAACAATGTAATGCAACACCATAAGTGAATGGCAGCTTGCCTAGACGGTGCTCGGAGAGTGCTGGATACACAGCGGTCTGGCACATACAGAGGTCGGCTTTCTACTGCTCGCGCGCCAAAGGAGCCGCGTTCAGCGATGTCCTTTCCCCTCCACGAAGGCGATGGTGACGTCACAGCCAGTGAAGACGCACCAGTTTTTGGCACAGCCGAGTTTAGAATAAATACTGAATTTCCTGAGTGGCTGAGTTTGATGACGACGAGAAATCTGGTCATTGACTTTCGAAACCATACAGAAAATCCTTGTGCGAGTAATTTACTGTATAAATAGTGATTTCAGGCATGTGAGAAGCCAGGGTTGGGGTAACTTTGGTAAGGACAAGACAAAAACTAAGTTAAGTTTTATAAATGATTAAAAATGTACTAGCATGTTAAAGGATTTTTAAAGAATTTTAATGTAATCCTGGGAAAATATTTTATTGTATCTTTGTTAGTTCTTTTAGTGTATTTTATAATATTTGCAATTGTGGGAAATGTATTTTTGGGCATTTAAATGCCAAAAATGGGAACAAAAAAGGGAATTATAATTCATTTATTAATATATAAATTTGTGTGAAATGTGCACATCCATTTTGCTAATGCACATTTTACTAAATCAGTATGTTTTCAAACNAGTAGATAGATTCAGTAAGTTTGGCTTTTTCTTCCTGCTACATAGCATAAAGGCCATTGGTAAGGTCATAAATCATAAGTTTTATAAATTATTAAAAATGTACTAGCTTGTTAAGGGATTTTTAAAGAATTTTAATGTAATCCTGGGAAAATATTTTATCGTATCTTTGTTAGTTCTTTTAGTGTATTTTATAATATTTGCAATTGTGGGAAATGCATTTTTGGGCATTTAAATGCCAAAAATGGGAACAAAAAAGGGAATTATAATGCATTTAATAATATATAAATTTGTGTGAAATGTGCACATCCATTTTGCTAATGCACATTTTACTAAATCAGTATGTTTTCAAACNTAATATATAAATTTGTGTGAAATGTGCACATCCATTTTGCTAATGCACATTTTACTAAATCAGTATGTTTTCAAACCAAATTTGTATTTACGTTGAGAGGTGGGTGGCAGAGTAAAATTAGGGGAGGTTATCCCCAGCCCACAGAAAATAAATAGAAACAAACATAAGGGTTTTCAAAAATAATTCATTTGGGGATGCAAATGGTAGCTTTCCATCCTGATATCTATTTCCTGCTCTAGTTTATCTTGGGAGTGACAGAGGGGAACAGTGGTGCTGATACAATGAGGGAGCGGGTGTTTACTGTGAGCTGCTAGGTGGACCTAGGGGATAACTGACGTCTCTACGTATCGGTAACACCAGCCAATAACAACACAGCTTGACCAACTATTACTTCCGACACACAATCACCAAGGAAGAATTGTGACTGCATGACCCAATGGTCAGAATAAAATAATATTTAGGTATAATACATTTATTGGATCAGATTTAGCCATATGCGAATATAAATAAATTTTGCATAATGGTGTTTTCTTTGAATAATAAAAACTATAAACGTTATGATCACTCAGTCTGAAATGATGAAGAACAAAGTGAGCAACAAATAAAAAAGGACACATGAACCATAAATAGAGGAAAGAGAATTCAGTAATAATTAAGCAAGGATGATTAATTACCAAGATAAAGATAAAGCAATAGTTATCAAGATGTGATCCACAGACCAATGGTGGTCTGCAATTAAGTCCTGGGTGGTCCACAAAACTTTTATGAATATGGCATCACATATTTCCATTAATATGAGATGCTTAGTTCTAAATTTAGTTAACGTAGGTTCTACAAACTGTTATTGTTATGTTCAGTGATATACATGTTCTTTTGTTTCATATTTTTAACTTTTATGCAATGAAATTATAAGCAGTAGACCCTCCATTTTACAAGTACAGGATTTTAAGAGCAATTTTGCGACATCATTTTTGAGAACTGTCAAAAAACTAAAAAATTAAAGGTGGGATGGAAAATTTTTTTNAAGAGCAATTTTGCGACATCATTTTTGAGAACTGTCAAAAAACTAAAAAATTAAAGGTGGGATGGAAAATTTTTTTAAGGCAAAATGCAGTAAGTCACGATCAAAATATATTAAATATATGTCCTCCCCCAATAAAATACAGGTGCTGTAATGTCAATGACTGGTACAAACAATATGAATAATAACACAGAATGTTGGGGAAAATTGGTTATAAACTGTAGCCAAGGTCATTTATAGTCAGCAGTATCAAAACGTTACATGTTTGAATTGGTGACGGGAGGGACATTGCAAAGCAACCCAGGCAGCGAGACACAGCGAAGCCTTCACAGCCTTTCTCTCTCACAGGGTCAGCTGTGAGAAGGGCAAGCGACCCTCTCGTAACTTGCAAGACACATAAGGCAAGGAAATAAGGCTGCGTTTGGCCATGCTGACCATCAACCAAGAACAGCTCAAGTTTAAGCACAGACTTCCTTGTTAGGTGAAGGTCAATCCAGGCCAACACCTGTTAAACGACTTTCCAACTAAAGCAAAAATGGTTGTAAATACATTGAAGTGCAATTGTATGTCTTAAGGGAAATGTGTTTTATTTTTATCCACGTGGCCTGTACGTCATTCTTATTATCATTATTCATTGCAAGGATACTCATGTGTAAATATTAGGTAGATGCAAGCCAGCCTAGGTAACATAAGACCTAGCGCCGACACCACTTAGAACCATGTCACATGTAAAACTACCTGCTGTACGACCCATAGGAGGCTACAGAGCAGAGACAATTTACCACGCCTTCAGCACCACGGCAGATAAAGCCAGCAAAAGAGAAACACACCTCACGAGTGGGTATTGTATATACTCTAGTTCAATTGTTTTTTTTTCATGCAGCTTGTAAAGATGTTTTCCTCCAGGTTAAAATTTGTAAAATGATTTTTGTATATAAACACAGCCCTCGGCTGACTTGTGTGAGCGGCAGGCTATTACATAAGAAATGAAGGGTTGCGAGCATTCCCATGCACAGGGCCATTACCGCGTGAACGCAGAGAGCAAATGTGACATGCCTAACATCGCAACCCCGAGCCCAGCACACAGAAAAGGAGCGCTACAGAAGCCAACCAGACTTTCTTGCGAGTGACAGTACCTCATCACTCCCACCAAACTTTTTTAGCACAGATGAGTCTACGTGATGCTTATTTGACACATATATATATATATATACACATATAAACACGACTTCGCCTCATCTGTACGTATCATCACGATAACCCAGGCGGGGTTTAAACCCTGAAACGACTTGCTACGAGAGCCTAAAAGTACACCCCTAGTTGCAGGGGCACCCACAGACACGTCAGCCAATATCGTTCTCCCTTATGTTAGACGTCACGCCNAAGTACACCCCTAGTTGCAGGGGCACCCACAGACACGTCAGCCAATATCGTTCTCCCTTATGTTAGACGTCACGCCACCCCTTAACGTGTGATTGAGGCTAGCCAAGCAGCCGAGTTAAGCGCCTAAGCTCACACAACCAAGGCAACCCAGCATTACAGAGGCGCATAGTTTGGCCACGGGCCAAGGGATTGCGCTAGAGAGCAAAGATCCGCCCAGGAGGAGCAGCTGTCATCACGTTATCGGTTCACAGTCGTTGCACCAGTGCGGCCCGTGGAACACGCACGTCATGCGTCCTGATGCGTGTCAGCATAGTTCACTTGGGAACAGGTCATGACCCGATACCGAGTGATCCAACCAAGTGCCTGTGGTGTCCCTAGACAGATCTGTATAATTAGGATAGGAATAAAGTGTTAGAATGTGAAGTAAATAGCATTTAAATTTATTGCCCACCGACAAATGTTCGTGAAATTTGCCCTTAGGGGATTACCAAGTAATCGCAGAATCAATGCACGCCACGTGCATATTTAATGAGGTGTAGAGTAACAAGGCTAGGGTATTTGAAGTGTTCTATATAATTTTCCGAGTGCAATTGTGTGTCTAATCAAGCCAATNAGGCTAGGGTATTTGAAGTGTTCTATATAATTTTCCGAGTGCAATTGTGTGTCTAATCAAGCCAATTAGTGACATAGGAAATAATTTGACTTTCTTTCAACCTGACCGTTCCGGTCTAAATTTCCTACATGCTCTGCAAGGCACCACATAATCATGTTTTGTATTTAAATTAGTGCTTAATTAAGAACTGNTCTAAATTTCCTACATGCTCTGCAAGGCACCACATAATCATGTTTTGTATTTAAATTAGTGCTTAATTAAGAACTGTTAACTCTCTACAGGATTAAGAAAACTCGCACATAACGTTTCAGTGTTTTGTGTGTATATGTTTCAAGTTCTATGTTGCTGAGGTCAGTTAATTAAATTACCTCGCGGAGTGGAGCGAGCTCTCGGAAAGGACGCCGCTCGCCCGCGCCATCTCCGGCAGTCTGATTCCATGGGTCTTAGGTGCTGCACGTGCGTCGCGGGGGATTTTCATACTTTGTTCTGAACACTTAACGGCAATAAGTTAACGTAATTTACTGGAACTTTTATTTAGTTTACCAACAGTCTTCCCCGTGTTCGCAGCACCCCTCCGTCAGCTCAATTTACCGACCCCGGAGGTTTAATTACTATTGTCAGTTTTTGCGCCATTCTTGGCCTTTTTTGTACAGTAAAGGTTGGTGGTAGACCTTGTGAGTCAGGTCCGCTTTAATTTGCATTGTATTCATGTAACTGTGTACACTATTCGGCAATACAATTTACTTGAGTTAACCGAAACTTGTGAGTTCTCATTTAGTGTTGNAGAGCAATTTTGCGACATCATTTTTGAGAACTGTCAAAAAACTAAAAAATTAAAGGTGGGATGGAAAATTTTTTTTAAGGCAAAATGCAGTAAGTCACGATCAAAATATATTAAATATATGTCCTCCCCCAATAAAATACAGGTGCTGTAATGTCAATGTCGTTGACTGGTACAAACAATATGAATAATAACACAGAATGTTGGGGAAAATTGGTTATAAACTGTAGCCAATGTCATTTATAGTCAGCAGTATCAAAACGTTACATGTTTGAATTGGTGACGGGAGGGACATTGCAAAGCAACCCAGGCAGCGACACGCNTAGCCAAGGTCATTTATAGTCAGCAGTATCAAAACGTTACATGTTTGAATTGGTGACGGGAGGGACATTGCAAAGCAACCCAGGCAGCGAGACACAGCGAAGCCTTCACAGCCTTTCTCTCTCACAGGGTCAGCTGTGAGAAGGGCAAGCGACCCTCTCGTAACTTGCAAGACACATAAGGCAAGGAAATAAGGCTGCGTTTGGCCATGCTGACCATCAACCAAGAACAGCTCAAGTTTAAGCACAGACTTCCTTGTTAGGTGAAGGTCAATCCAGGCCAACACCTGTTAAACAACTTTCCAACTAAAGCAAAAATGGTTGTAAATACATTGAAGTGCAATTGTATGTCTTAAGGGAAATGTGTTTTATTTTTATCCACGTGGTCTGTACGTCATTCTTATTATCATTATTCATTGCAAGGATACTCATGTGTAAATATTAGGTAGATGCAAGCCAGCCTAGGTAACATAAGACCTAGCGCCGACACCACTTAGAACCATGTCACATGTAAAACTACCTGCTGTACGACCCATAGGAGGCTACAGAGCAGAGACGCACCACGGCAGATAAAGCCAGCAAAAGAGAAACACACCTCACGAGTGGGTATTGTATATACTCTAGTTCAATTGTTTTTTTTTTCACGCAGCTTGTAAAGATGTTTTCCTCCAGGTTAAAATTTGTAAAATGATTTTTGTATATAAACACAGCCCTCGGCTGACTTGTGTGAGCGGCAGGCTATTACATAAGAAATGAAGGGTTGCGAGCATTCCCATGCACCGGGCCATTACCGCGTGAACGCAGAGAGCAAATGTGACATGCCTAACATCGTAACCCCGAGCCCAGCACACAGAAAAGGAGCGCTACAGAAGCCAACCAGACTTTCTTGCGAGTGACAGTACCTCATCACTCCCACCAAACTTTTTTAGCACAGATGAGTCTACGTGATGCTTATTTGACACATATATATATACACATATAAACACGACTTCGCCTCATCTGTACGTATCATCACGATAACCCAGGCGGGGTTTAAACCCTGAAACGACTTGCTACGAGAGCCTACAAGTACACCCCTAGTTGCAGGGGCACCCACAGACACGTCAGCCAATATCGTTCTCCCTTATGTTAGACGTCACGCCACCCCTTAACGTGTGATTGAGGCTAGCCAAGCAGCCGAGTTAAGCGCCTAAGCTCACACAACCAAGGCAACCCAGCATTACAGAGGCGCATAGTTTGGCCACGGGCCAAGGGATTGCGCTAGAGAGCAAAGATCCGCCCAGGAGGAGCAGCTGTCATCACGTTATCGGTTCACAGTCGCTGCACCAGTGCGGCCCGTGGAACACGCACGTCATGCGTCCTGATGCGTGTCAGCATAGTTCACTTGGGAACAGGTCATGACCCGATACCGAGTGATCCAACCAAGTGCCTGTGGTGTCCCTAGACAGATCTGTATAATTAGGATAGGAATAAAGTGTTAGAATGTGAAGTAAATAGCATTTAAATTTATTGCCCACCGACAAATGTTCGTGAAATTTGCCCTTAGGGGATTACCAAGTAATCGCAGAATCAATGCACGCCACGTGCATATTTAATGAGGTGTAGAGTAACAAGGCTAGGGTATTTGAAGTGTTCTATATAATTTTCCGAGTGCAATTGTGTGTCTAATCAAGCCAATTAGTGACATGGGAAATAATTTGACTTTCTTTCAACCTGACCGTTCCGGTCGTAGTGTGCCCCAAAACTTAACAGATCTAAATTTCCTACATGCTCTGCAAGGCACCACATAATCATGTTTTGTATTTAAATTAGTGCTTAATTAAGAACTGTTAACTCTCTACAGGATTAAGAAAACTCGCACATAACGTTTCAGTGTTTTGTGTGTATATGTTTCAAGTTCTATGTTGCTGAGGTCAGTTAATTAAATTACCTCGCGGAGTGGAGCGAGCTCTCGGAAAGGACGCCGCTCGCCCGCGCCATCTCCGGCAGTCTGATTCCATGGGTCTTAGGTGCTGCACGTGCGTCGCGTGGGATTTTCATACTTTGTTCTGAACACTTAACGGCAATAAGTTAACGTAATTTACTGGAACTTTTATTTAGTTTACCAACAGTCTTCCCCGTGTTCGCAGCACCCCTCCGTCAGCTCAATTTACCGACCCCGGAGGTTTAATTACTATTGTCAGTTTTTGCGCCATTCTTGGCCTTTTTTGTACAGTAAAGGTTGGTGGTAGACCTTGTGAGTCAGGTCCGCTTTAATTTGCATTGTATTCATGTAACTGTGTACACTATTCGGCAATACAATTTACTTGAGTTAACCGAAACTTGTGAGTTCTCATTTAGTGTTGTATTATGGGTTCTGCCCCTATCCAGGAAGTCCTCGACGCCTCAAGGAGGCATCCTTCATTTATAAGGTAAAAGGTAATATTAAGGCATGCTGGGGAGCCTGAATACCCCGGCTGTATATTATGTTTTCCTGTGGATTTGTACAGTGTGTGTCAGAGGATACAGCCACGTGGTCGTTCGGCCCACGATCCTGAGAACTGTGACTTCGTGCTCACCCAGTGAGCTGGAGCCCTTCCATTCGAAATAGGAATATTGTGTAATATTCTGACTTTTCTTAACATATTTGCCAGACGACGTCCGCATTACTATCGCAGACCACTCAGGCAACGTTATGCTCTTTATTTTATTCTGTACAAAACTTGCAATCATTGACTGACTATGCATCACTTTTATTTAATGTTGGACAAGTGATTTTACTAGATGGTTTATTGAGATTGGCATGGTCGCCACCTCGTTGCTCGTTGCTAGGTTGTGAGTGCATTGCACTGGCATACAGTTTCACGCACTTGTGTGTGCGGCGTGCACCAGGTCACACGTCAGGAACTAAGAGGGGTATGACAAGAAAACACCTCGCCCCTCCCACCTGGGCAGGCAGAACCAGAAGCAGACTGCATTCGCTGTAGGCTCCGCTGGTAGTGTTCATCTGCTTCGGCGTTGTCTCTGGACTCGTTCAGGGCTGTGTTGATTCCAGCTACCAGCTGGTCTGGACGGAGCATGAGCGGAGTGGCAGCGGTAGTAGCTAGATCCTACTTTTCTCTGCCCGCCTCCTGGGCATGTTTAGTGCGTGCCACCTGTGCACATGCTGCTGTATTCTCTTTCAGGCCATCCATAGTTAGGTCTCTGCCTGCATGAAGTGGAGTGGCTGGTATGCCCGCTCCAGGGCCAGGGCTAGTGACCATGCTTTCTCCGGGACCAGCTGGGCCTGGCCGCTGCGCCATGTCGCGCGGCTGGCGCTCGTTCTGGGGCCAGTGAAGGGTGGTAGATCCTGTTGCTAGTCGCTGACTGTGTTCGTTCCATCGCCAGTAGGGGCGAGACTGGGCTGCTGCGTCTACGTCGTGAGTGGATGCGATGTATCCCATCCGCTAGGTGGTTGCTTTGATGGGGCTGGTCCTCCGTCCTCGCTGGGGCCAAGTCTGGTAAACAGCAATTCTAGTGTATTTTTCTGGGTTACTCCCGTAGCTGAAACAGCTTGTGGTCTGCTACTGTGGTTGGGACCCCATGTCTGTTCTCGTCCGCTTCTGTTGGCGTGAATCACAGCAAGGCACGTTGGATGTGCAGTGTCCACCTGGCTCATGCATTTTCCTGAGCATCTTTGACTATCTTGGGTGTGGGTGAGCGATGTTCTCCCCACAGACGTTTGCATGTGCTTTGTATCTTGGTCGTTTCAATATTTCCTCTGGTGGCTCTTCTCTTATGATGCAGAAGGATGTCTCTTGCAGAGATTCTCGAGGCTTCCAGTAGCCTTTCGTTGGCCTCTTCTTCCAGGTCCTCCTCTGGTTCTTCTATGAACACTTCCTTCCCCTGGCGTCGCAGCATAGGGAATGGGTGGGAATACCCAGTTAATAGCCAGGGTGTGCATGGGCGCATGCCCCCTCCTTCCCCCTTCACTTGGTCTGGGTCAGGCATTGCGAGACTACATCTGGCATCGGGACACACTGCATTGGTGGTCCAACGTCTTCTCCGAGTGTCATTATATATCACGGCACAGATGTTTCGTGCACAGACTTGGCTGAACGAGTATGATTTTGTCCATCTTGTGTACAGATTGGTTACTACAATTATAAATAGCTTGTTGCGAGGCATGTGGGAGTCCATGTGGTATGCTGTGAGGTACGTGGCATGTCCTGGAACAGCCTGGTGGGGTTTAAATGGTGCGGATAGTCTTGATATTGAGGGAACATAAATTTTCTTTGTTTATTTTCGTTATTTGCGAGGAAAGCAATTGGTTTTTAAGTATTTCAGATGTTTCGGTAGCGTAATTTTTTTGTGTATATACTGTGGGTTAATTTTTTTTTCATAACCTAATGGATTTTGTGATGCTGGTTTTTCAGTTTGTCGGAAGCCTGCGGTACGTCACATGTCCAGTGATACTTGTACTTAGGTGACTAGAGTTTGGTTGATGGGGTGGTGATCTGCGCTAAATGTTGGATGTAATTTCTAAGCCAGTTGGAGCAGCCAATAAGTTTCTGCAACTGCTCATGCGTGGCAGACGGGTCCACCTCGGCTATCTCACGTAAGTGGTTGGGGTGGGCGTAGTTCCCCTTTTCACACACAACATACTCTAGAAAGTCTATGGCGAGTTGTCCCATATCACACTTAGTAGGAGTCACTGTGAACTGGTGAGTAGCGAGACTTTCCAGTACTAAGGTTAGGAGGTGCATGTGCTTTTCCTATGATCTCGACCAGATGATGTCGTCTTAAGTTATGAATTCTTCAATTAAATTTGCCAAGACTAGTGCCATTATACGTTGTAATGTAGATGGTGCACATTTCAATCCAAAGAGCATAGTGTGGAGCCGGAACCATTGCCCTTTGGCTTGGAGAATGCAGTATTTTCACATTCACTTGGGTGGATGCATACTTGCCAGTATCCCATCCTCGACACTAATTTGCGACGGTAGGGCGCTCTCTAACACTAAGTTCGATAGCCTGAAATCAACACAAAAACTAATACCCTCCCTCTTTTTAGGTACAAGCACAATTCTGGAGTTATGTAGACTTTCCGATTGCTCTACCACTCCATCGCTTGGCATTTCCCCTACCTGCTCACGTATCACACGCTATTACTCAAATTTCTCGATTTGTCAACAGAATGTAGTGCATGACCCATGTAGAAAATGTATCTGGACTGTCGTTTCTGCAAGCCAGAGCTATCTAGTGGCCGTTTTTGAAGTGTAGGCACGCCCTACCCAGCATGGTAGACATGTATTATCGTCACCATTCGACCTTCAACCACAGCTCTAGTATGACATAGCGTTACGTAGTATGTGCTCGTACTTGTGATAAATCAGGACGTAGTCGGACTGTGCATATTGTGTTTTTTTTATTTATTATGTAGTTTGGCTACTTCCCAGCAAACCAGTGTTTAGTGAAATAATGAAAGAGTGAGATTTTTCATGTTGCTGCATAAATTATACAAGAGAAGTTATCATTTCCTAGAATCACAATATTAAAGGGTAGTAATTCAATTATTTTCACATCCTTCCAGAGGTCCTAGCCAGGTCAGAGGTGGGAAGATAGCAGTTTCCTTCTGTTCCGCTTTCCATCGTGCAGTAGTGGAATTTTTATTCCTGGCTTCCATTTCTTCAGGCTAGTTTTGGCTGCTCAGTGCTTTGCTGCTTTCTCATTGGTTCAACACACTACAACATTCATTAACTGTTGCTGAATTATTTCAAAATTACATTCAACACTTATGAACTTTTGGTAAATATTTTCAAGTCTGAACAGTCATGAACTTTTGCTAAATCATTTCAGCTTCATTATACTTTTCAATTTATGCATCAGCAATTATTGGAGGTGAAAAATAATGGGCTGGTTACAAAGTTACCTAAATGTTTCAAGGATGTTATTGTGAATGAAATAATTAAAACACTTTGTTAGGGGGTCCTTCTTTTCTCTCATATCTGTTAGCTTTCAATTATTGTACAAATATTTTACTGGCACCATTTTCATTTTGTAAACCTCAAAATTTAAATACAATATATTGAGAGAGATCCACTGATTCATGACTTTATTTTTTTATCTTAAATTATTAAAACCTTTCATGATTCAATGCATTTTTAGAGTGATTTTATCCAGCATGCAAAGGGAAATATTCGTACTTCTTGAAAAGTATTTATGTAGTAGATTTATTAATTAGTGGCACATCAAGTATGTACAAGTACTACATAATACAGGTTACACGCTGCAGTTACACATCCTCATGAGCACGAGCAATGCCATTCCTGTTGCGACATCTTTCTACATGCAATCACCGAGTGGCTCTGCCATTGCAATTAGCTTTTCTGTATGCAAGAAGCATATTAATCAGTTCTGTGGTTNATGCAATCACCGAGTGGCTCTGCCATTGCAATTAGCTTTTCTGTATGCAAGAAGCATATTAATCAGTTCTGTGGTTGTGTACTGATATGCATTGTCTTCCTGCGATCAACTATGCGAATGGAACACACAGGACAATAGTCTGTGGACGGAGAAGTTGCTCAGGTGCAGGAAAGCAGATAGCACACCACTCTTGCGATGACGGAGGATGGGTCGGGCATCTTTATGAATCCACAACAATTTGTACCCAACTTTGTAGCCCCATAATGGCCAAACCAGTAATTTCCAGACATGAGTTTTTCTTTGTAAAATGTTCAATTCATTGTTTTGCATGACATACTGGACCATGTTAATGACAAAATGAAAAATGATAAAGTAAGAAATGATAAATCAAGAGATGATAAAGTACAGACTAATATGTATTNATGCAATCACCGAGTGGCTCTGCCATTGCAATTAGCTTTTCTGTATGCAAGAAGCATATTAATCAGTTCTGTGGTCGTGTACTGATATGCATTGTCTTCCTGCGATCAACTATGCGAATGGAACACACAGGACAATAGTCTGTGGACGGAGAAGTTGCTGAGGTGCAGGAAAGCAGATAGCACACCACTCTTGCGATGACGGACGATGGGTCGGGCATCTTTATGAATCCACAACAATTTGTACCCAACTTTGTAGCCCCATAATGGCCAAACCAGTAATTTCCAGACATGAGTTTTTCTTTGTAAAATGTTCAATTCATTGTTTTGCATGACATACTGGACCAGGTTAATGACAAAATGAAAAATGATAAAGTAAGAAATGATAAATCAAGAGATGATAAAGTACAGACTAATATGTATTNGTTAATGACAAAATGAAAAATGATAAAGTAAGAAATGATAAATCAAGAGATGATAAAGTACAGACTAATATGTATTGAAAAGTCAAAAATGAAAAAATAATAATGCAAAGAATAAAAGTTGTCATGAATATTAAGGAAAGGGATGATAAAAAGAGGAATCACAAAGTAAAAATGATAAAACAAGGAATGGTAATGTGAGAGATGAAATAATAGATGATGAAGTGATAATTAATTAATTAAAGTTTTGCACTGTACTTACAACAACCGCACATAAGAGCAAATCAGTATAACACAGGCAGTACATAGAAGGAAATGTATGAGGTTGTAGAACTAACCTGTAGCTTCTGCGATGCGTGTTGCGTCGACTGAGCAGTCCCACCTCTTCGGAAACCTCTGGCTCCAGGCTGCCCGTGCGAGAGTTGCCCGTCCATTGGTCCGCCATGTTCAAGAGGCAGTTAAAAAACGACGACTGCTGCCACCAGAACAACTCCCAGTGTTACCATGCCCCGGCCACATTTTCACCACAACAAAACATGCACGGAGTGAAAATGTAACCACTGACATGCATTTTACCCACTGCGTTTTGAAACTCTGTCAAGTTCACTTTGTGTGCTCTGGTTTGTGATGAAATATATCAACACACCTCACAACACACTTTCTGTTACTTTGCCTTTTCACAATGAAATATAATTTTGCATGGTTAAAAAATAACTTTCATATGATGAGCAATACTTCTGCTTTTACCTTGAGCAACAGTAAATTTCATGTTAAAATGCTAAATCAATAACAAATATATGCACGTTTATATGGGTTTACTGAAGAAGGTAATTTTGACAGAATTATTGTTGCAACTTAAAGATATAAATAAATGTGGTACTTTCTAAGTCTAAACATAACTTTAGCTAAACATACTGCACACACACCACACCACTGTCACTGAGGAATTTTGTTCCCATACATATTTGTTTATTGTCAACTTTTTTATGGATCCCCAGCTTGCATCCTAGACCACAAAATTAAAAATAACGTGAATGCTAGTAACATTAACCTACCTATATACCACATACATAATATGCGTCCACTAACAAAATGTTAGCAAAATATTCTGCTACACAGACTGTTTGTTACTTTGCCAACAAATTTGCCCTTTAATATTTCTTTAATTTTTTCACCTATCCAATGGTACCTATTTATTCATCACAGACTTCTCTACAGAGTATTAACTTAGATAAAACTACCTATTTTTCAAGCTTATCTAATTATGGAAATGAAACAAGCAATGTGTACTCTACTATATCTCGTACTAATTATTTCGATTTTCTAGAAAGTTGATAATTGCTGCTGAAACATACTGTAGCTCTAAATAGTACTATTATTTCAAGCCAGTTCTACCATTTATCACATGTCTATTTTCAGTTTGGTGCTGTATGTATTCCATGCATCTAAAATGCATCTACAGTGATTATTTTATATATAAAAAAAAAGATAAGTGTTAATGAACATGCAAAAGACATTCAAGGAGTTACTAATATTAGGACCCAATACTGTGTAATATGTGAACTTGTTTGTTTCACGTGTTCTGACGTTTACACATTTCAATTGAAGTGACACAAATTCTTCATGATTTTATTACTCATTTACTTATAACCATTATATTGAAAAAATAGGTAGGGACTACAAAAATGCTTCTGATTGTTTCGTAATCTGTCATTGAGCAGCTGTCAACTGCTATGTAAGAATGAACTGAACCAAAATTCATCAGTGTGACATGTTTTTGTTAAGTATTAAAAAATGAGGAGGGTTGGGAGAAAAACCAAACCGGGATAGCAGACATAAAGCTTTGCAGCTTACATTTTGTGGTACCAATATACTTAACTATACTAGAGGTTGAACTGTACACGCACTGCAATAGCCTATTTCAGCTTCCCATGGCATCGAAGTCAAACAACAACAGTTACAACTTAGTTTCGAAAGTGAATATGCACATTCAGGCAGCAGCAATTGAGAAATGTGTCAGACGAGTGACACATATATCTGACATTATACTCAATCAATAATATGCCTTATTTTGTACATCCCCAGCAAATATAACTCAGTTCATTAACTGTGCATGGATATGTAAGAATTATGAACTGAAAGTATGTGCGCTAGAATGTATTGTTACAAAAACGTAAACTTAAAGTTATTAGAATTTTTTAATGCATACTGAGGCAGCTACGCTATCATCAAAATGTGCAGATAGTTTTACAAAAGCATAATTTTATAATTAGTATCTTGCAACATGAAAATGCAGATTCATGCAGATTATAAAAAGCAGAACTTATTTGATAAGCCAACATGTAAAAATGTTTATCTATGCAGAGAGAGAGATTGAGCAACAAAGAAGGAACACATGAATGGCGTACAGAAGCAGGCATACTCAAGACAACAGCTATGTTCATGGCCAGTATTGGTTCAGACAGAAACATACAGCTCTCAAACAAAGGCAAACTTCAGTGAAGAAAAACGCTAGAAGAAAATTTGGTAGGAAAAATGAATGAGTGTCTGGTGATAAAAGCTTTCCGGTGTCTGCAATTATTGAGGCTGATATCCATCAAGATCCACTCAAAACTAAAACTGTGCAAGGACAATATGAATGTTTCAAACATTATGCAGATAGTTACCTCAATGTAATGTTTCAAATGCCTGTTGTATGCAGAAATACATGAAACAAAACTAACACGAGAAAATATCAAAATTAAATGTGCTGATAAAGAAAACAAAACATTACAAAAATTAAAACACAGGTGGANCTAACACGAGAAAATATCAAAATTAAATGTGCTGATAAAGAAAACAAAACATTACAAAAATTAAAACACAGGTGGCACATAAACTGCTTGTGGTACGAGTGCTGACAATACGATAAAAAAGAAAGTATTACTATGTTTTATAATTAGGATTTCTAATTACTTCCTTTTTATTTGATAACATAAACATTTCTTGCATAAATAGAAGCAAAGACTACATGTTTAAAGAAAAAATTGTAAAGAAATATTTAGACAAAGGCTTAATAAGTTGTGGATCTTGTTGGAAACATTTTGNATGTTTAAAGAAAAAATTGTAAAGAAATATTTAGACAAAGGCTTAATAAGTTGTGGATCTTGTTGGAAACATTTTGAATCAATAATAATAGTACCGTGATCAAAAAATCAACATAAAAAGTGTGTATATAAACTTGATTTCTACGAGAAAATTGTAATAGTGAGATTCTAAGTAAAGAATACTACCGCCTCATTATTGGAAGGGCTATGACGACCAAAATCCTGAAAGCAAACACACACATTAATGGATTGCTAAGTTGCACGAGCAGCCAGGCTCATTAGAGAATCTGACAGTAACTGTGCCAAAACACTGGCAAATATTCAAGAGAGGAGTTAGTTATTCTACGGCAAAGAGTTTCATAGTAATATAAAGTACGCATGTCCCTTGAATGTACAAACAAATGATAATTATCAATATGATAATTAAGGCACAAATTATTACATTACTGGTAATATTCTGACACTTTAGATTTATTCTAAAAATAAATAATATAAAGATGGGCAGAAGGTGAAGACAAACCTGGCTGTTAGGCATGATCTTAATGGCACACCAGTCACTACACACTAACACCTAGCATTCCTAACACACACATCCACAGCACGCACCNGCATGATCTTAATGGCACACCAGTCACTACACACTAACACCTAGCATTCCTAACACACACATCCACAGCACGCACTCGTTACTTGTCTTTTACATATCAAGACTCAAGAGTGATGAACTACACCATGTTAGTGTACTCATGTACATTTATATAACGTTATAGCTTCAGCAGATCCGTGTGATTTTCCATGTCGTGGTTTAGTTCACACTACTTGTTTGGTTGTACGTATGTGTGTGTGTACATATGTATATGTGTACATATGTAGGTCCGTAGATATGTACATATATAGGTGGCTATGAGTGTAAACAGGCATATATATAGATATGTATGTATGCATACACACACGCACATGTACATACGTACAAGGATTAAGTAAAACATTATCTACACTCTGGCTGTAGAATCAGTATTTTAATCTACATATAGAAAAGATACACACATGCCATTTGTCAGCATAATTTCCTTGCTTTTCCATATGTCGACAAGCTCTTGTATTCCCTTACTATAAAATAATTGATGCTGGCTGCGAGCCATGAATGCACTGCTTTTGTACATGATTTCATACGCAGAGCCAAGACAGATTTGCCACATAATCCAGCGCCACTCGTCACACTATGTCGTCATAGACACAGACTGGGGTCTGGTTCCTTCCTCATGGCAGACGTTTGTGTCGCCTTTCTCAAGCTTCTCTATCCATTTGTACGCACTTCTTTNGCATGATCTTAATGGCACACCAGTCACTACACACTAACACCTAGCATTCCTAACACACACATCCACAGCACGCACCCGTTACTTGTCTTTTACATATCAAGACTCAAGAGTTATGAACTACACCATGTTAGTGTACTCATGTACATTTATATAACGTTATAGCTTCAGCAGATCCGTGTGATTTTCCANACTACACCATGTTAGTGTACTCATGTACATTTATATAACGTTATAGCTTCAGCAGATCCGTGTGATTTTCCATGTTGTGGTGTAGTTCACTACTGCTTGTTTGGTTGTACGTATGTGTGTATGTACATATGTATATGTGTACATATGTAGGTCCGTAGATATGTACATATATAGGTGGGTATGAATGTAAACAGGCATATATATAGATATGTATGTATGCATACACACACGCACATGTACATACGTACAAGGATTAAGTAAAACATTATCTGCACTCTGGCTGTAGAATCAGTATTTTAATCTACATATAGAAAAGATACACACATGCCATTTGTCAGCATAATTTCCTTGCTTTTCCATATGTCGACAAGCTCTTGCATTCCCTTACTATAAAATAATTGATGCTGGCTGCGAGCCATGAATGCACTGCTTCTGTACATGATTTCATACGCAGAGCCAAGACAGATTTGCCACATAATCCAGCGCCACTCGTCACACTCGCACTCAATGTCGTCATAGACACAGACTGCGGTCTGGTTCCTTCCTCATGGCAGACGTTTGTGTCGCCTTTCTCAAGCTTCTCTATCCATTTGTACGCACTTCTTTGTGACGCAACACTTTCTCCATACTGTGCTCACGGTCTATCGGCACCAGACACACCTTCCAACCACAAAAAACATATCACTGCACATTGTTTCTCTTTCCTACAAATCATAAGTGTGGCAGCCATTGTTTCTCGCACCATTCACAAATGAAATAACGTTACATTACAGTCGCTGGGGACGCCAGGACCTTGAATGGAAACAGGTGCTGTGACACCGCGGCCAACAGACGTTTTAAAATACGTAGCAGGCATGTGCATGTGTGTATGTACGAATATACGTGTAACTGTCTGTGAGTACATATGAATGTTCTGCATGTGTGTCTTTACACATAAACACACACAATCAATAAATTTGAAAATGTGTATTTCTCAAAATTACATTAAAATATTTGTAATTAAGAGACAAAATAACAGGAAGAAATAACAGACTGCAACTAAAACATTTAATGAGACTGGAAAAAAATATTGAGGTATTTTCAATTGTTCCTGTGCATGCTCCATACAGCTGTTGAATTTCATAAGAAACACTGTTTAAAACAATGTTCAAAATTAATTTGGAAGTGATGTTTGTAAAGTGTATGGGCAAATACACAAATATGAATTCTGAATAACAAGACCTTTCAATGTTCAGTTTTGTTGTATGTTGATGCAATAAAAAGAGACTCAATATGTAAAACAGAAAGGTAGTATAATGAAATCATGAATCCCCTATGGGACTGAAGTGCCTCACTTACTGAACTTCAGCACCACTGGCTGAAGTTTTGCTTAATCATAAAAATCAGTCCATAAAAAAGAAAATATTTTGCTGTATCAGGCATATAAAACAAACATCAACAAATAAAATTAAAATTTGGAAGAAAAGTAAGTTCCAAAATTATTCATAACTGTTAAGACATATTGTAGGTATACTGGAAACATGAATTGTGTTATGTAGTGACAAAAACTGCAAGTTGCACATGTGCTTTCATGTGTGTGTCCACATTACATTCAGTTTAAAATGCCTACTTTCATATTGAAGAGCACAAGATACAATAAAAAAAAATCATAAGAATAACATTTAAAATGCACATGTAAACAATACTAAGTAGCTTCAGTTTAATAAAGTGTAAACAACAAAATCTGAAGGTATGTTGTGGTAATGAAAGTGCATCCTCTCAGATGAGGAAGGGGTTGCGTGGTTTATCTGCGTGTGTTAGGACGAGTAACATCTAGCACTACGTCTACACAATGACAACTCACATTACTAACACAAACAGGTANGTGCTTTCATGTGTGTGTCCACATTACATTCAGTTTAAAATGCCTACTTTCATATTGAAGAGCACAAGATACAATTTAAAAAAATCATAAGAATAATATTTAAAATGCACATGTAAACAATACTAAGTAGCTTCAGTTTAATAAAGTGTAGACAACAAAAACTGAAGGTATGTTGTGGTAATGAAAGTGCATCCTCTCAGATGAGGAAGGGGCTGCGTGTGTTAGGACGAGTAACATCTAGCACTACGTCTACACAATGACAACTCACATTACTAACACAAACAGGTANCTGCGTGTGTTAGGACGAGTAACATCTAGCACTACGTCTACACAATGACAACTCACATTACTAACACAAACAGGTACCACAGTGACTGACGCTAACACTTTGTTTACTGACGAGAAGGCACTTTTGGGTTGGCAAGAACATCACACAGATTACGGCTTAGGTAGACGCCTGCCCAACAGTTGATATCCACACCAACACACATTACACAAAATACAGTGGAGGTACGACACTGACGATAAAGCCCCAGTAGCTTAGCAAGCAAAACAAAACAAAAACATTCCCCCCAAACCCAAATTCAAGCACACACTGAATTAAAAAAAATTACTGCATGTTCCTGTGATCAATCCTAATTCCACATCACACAATAATTTAAGAAAGGTGTTCAACACTCAGAGTATTTATTGCAATTTTCAAAGTACGAGAGTACAAGAATGGTAACACAAAGCCTAATCCAAAATTCAAACATCAAGTTCAAGAAGCAAGTATCCTTAACTTCTGCACTTTACTGGTGAAGCTCCGTGCAGAGTCAAAAGAGACGTAAAATTATGTTACTAGGTACCTACCCAAGTTATCCATGAGAACTTGATCAAGCTAATAAAGATAGAGTTAAAAAACACTTAGCCTCCTAATTTCGAAACATAATAAACAATACCAAAAACTTGCCTACAGCGGAACCATGTTACTGTAAACCAATGTTGACAGTAACAAATAAAAAATAAAGTAAAAAGTTACAAGTCAGANTACAGCGGAACCATGTTACTGTAAACCAATGTTGACAGTAACAAATAAAAAATAAAGTAAAAAGTTACAAGTCAGAGTGCAGTAAAGTGACAGTTTAACACAGTCGAGTATAACGCCACGACTTCCAGTGACAGGACATGGCAAAATAAACACGACAAATTAAATTAGTTGAAAAATTTTAAGCATGGAAGAAAAAGAGGAGCAAAGGTACAAAATTTTTTAATGAGACAAAAACTTAAACTTGGGTTGCCTTTGTTTATGGTCTATATATGTTCCTGTATTGTCTCTTTCCAACTCCACCTTCTACCCCCTCCATTTAAATGGAAAACATTTTTTGCTTGTACTCCCTTCTGACAAGATAAAAATACTCCCTCACAGCAGGGTAGCATCTGAACCTCTCGCTGTGCTGTTTGTAGAATGGAAGCAAGGCTCACACTGTGCTGCCTGCTACTGCGATCTAGAGACATCTAAGAAGGTGGCGGCAATTACTGACAGTTGCTGTGTTCACGCACAAGGTGTGGACACTTCTTGTTCCAAGTGCGGCCAACTAACGAATATAACCTTAGTGAGAGCAGAAGCAAGCTACGTAGCTAGTATAAAGATACCCACCACCACTCTAAACCGACTCTATAAACATTTCAGAGAATGAACCACAACAACTATCGGCAACTTTTTATAACACTTCTTTCAATAAATGAATCTTGGGAAAGTAAAAAATAAATTATAAATACAGAAAAATGATGGAAGGGGGAGGGAGGTACCAAAGTTCCACTCTATTTGTGAATATGCAAAGTAATAATAATAACAATAACTACTACCTCATTAAACTTACAGAGATTATGCTATCTGAACCCAAGCCAACCTGAGACATGCAAATATTTGAAACAGCTTTGCCTCAGTTAGCAACATATTTTTATATCATATGTCAGTGAAGAAATGATAAACACCAAAATAGGGTAAAGGGATGCAAATGCAACATTTTGCAATATGTAACCAAACTTGCAAGGAGTTACCACAGCCTTATTGGTAATGGCAGGGGTAGGTAGGCACTCGGGATAACTGAAGCACACTGCAAGCACATGGTGTTTGGTACACTTATGGTCAGAGGACAGCATGCTAAACAATGCAATGATCATAATGTTGCCTAATCAGCTACACAGCCTGTGTAGCACTGTTGTATAGTGATAAGCACTTTTAAAGACAGATGTCATGACACCGATAACTGATATCAATAAATATATGCCATATACAAGTAGTCAGTTCCATGCCGATTAAAAAAAAAAATGTTGTATATGGGGACTGAAAGGTAGTGATAGGTCATTCGTGAATGATTCGTTCAAAACGAACTGATCATAGAGTGAACTACACCGTTTGATTCGTTTGCTAAGAAAGTAATAGATTCTTTTGGGCCACTGATTCAGAAGCAGAACACGAGCCGAAAGAACGTTAAAGGATCAGAAAATCAGATTTGATCGTAAAAAGAATCGGGAGTGAAGAGTCATCCAAGCTTGTACGAAAGGCGGGAGGAGAGGGAGAAGGCCTTCACAATAAACATCCCGTTACTACTCTCTCTCTCNATCCAAGCTTGTACGAAAGGCGGGAGGAGAGGGAGAAGGCCTTCACAATAAACATCCCGTTACTACTCTCTCTCTCTCTGAAGATACCGCCTGCACGCATCGTGTTGTAACTCAATATTTGCCAATGCCGAGTAGTAGTAGTATATAATTTCTTAGTTCACAAAATCTTCCGTGAAAATAAAATAAAAAGCCCTTCAGCAAGTGTGCTAACTAAAATAATAACATATAAAGACAATGCATGTGCCAAAAGAGCCGAAAGGATGAAGCAGAGATAAGGAAAACTCGAAATCGAGAGCAAATCAAGACTCAATAAAGAACGGCAGTACATAAGAACAAAAAGAAAGAATCGTTTCACCGAACTGATCCAAACAAATTGATTCGTCTATCTGAATCGTTCTGCCCATGACTACGGAAAGGTAGAAGTCAGATGACGCAAGGTCAGGGATTTGTGATGGGCATGCAACTGGCCTGCCTGTGCTAATCCACAGGTGCGAGTACTTAGGCCGAGATGTTGAACTGCAGTGCAGAAATGAGTTATGACCCTATACATCACAAGACAAGACACATCTTCCAAGGCCAGTGGTAATGGCTCCTGTAGAAATGAGACGTACACGACAACACTGGAACAAGCAGCGAAGAAATCTGGATCAATTACAACTACGCAGTCACCAACAACTCCTGTCTCTACATTGGCAGGGAATTCCACTTGATGCTATAAGTGTTAAGTCATAGGTGTATTTTCAGCAGCCCATGTATCACTGTCACCCGAGGCGGCTCACAATGGATGCGTTTGATGCACTCATGCATCTGAATTTTACAGTTGATAGTGTTTATTTACTTTGTTTTTATTTTATTTGTATAACCCATTATTTTACACAATTGCTCCATTAGCTTCACAACAAAAAAAAGATACGCTGTTCTTTTACTGAGGCACTGAACACCACTAGAATACACAGCTAAAGCATAGTTGAAGTTTTGCCTCAAAAATGCAGCTCAGGAAATCGAGAACGTGGTGATATAGACAATGTTTGACTTGGACGGTGTTTGGAAACTGCATGTGTTTTCCTTTCTGCTGATGGTCTATGGTAAACTTTATTATTTCGTGTCAATACCAGAATGGTACTGAAGTTTGTCTGGGCCTCTCCAAAGAAGCGATGTATGGCTCAGCACGCCCCCCCCCTCCCACACCTCATTTCCTCCACCCTTGTGAACTACTTGTTGCACCGATGCATAAGTGCTGCAACTGATCGCCTGTGTCATAGCACATGCACTGTCACTACAAACATTGAACCAGTTATATTTATGTTATGTCCTGGGGAAGGAAACTAAATTCACAGTAGTTTTGTTACTGGCCATTGTCCTTTTGTTGTGGTGCATGCTGGGAGTTATCAAGAATTACGTACAGGTGATATTTGCTACATGTAACTTATACACGAGTGACAAACCACCCATGTGACTTGAGACATGAAAATTTCAGCAATGTAAAAATCGCAAATAAAAAAATTCTATATATTTTAATGTCAGTGTTTTCAATATGCAATGATACGTAAAAAAAANTGTAAAAATCGCAAATAAAAAAATTCTATATATTTTAATGTCAGTGTTTTCAATATGCAATGATACGTAAAAAAACACAAATACAAGGCTACAAAATGTTAGAGTTTTAAGATGATTGGACTTCAAAAATTCAGCGCAAAATTATTTGCCTATATACTATAAAATATTTGAGATACATAAAAATTTGTAGAGACCTTTATNAAAAATTCAGCGCAAAATTATTTGCCTATATACTATAAAATATTTGAGATACATAAAAATTTGTAGAGACCTTTATTGTGATGCGTGCTTCTGAAATGGACTCGTCAGTTCTCGCCCTAGGAGCTAGGCAGCTGTGTGCTCCATTAACGGAGATTTACTTAAGGCTGGTCCCTGCTTGACAGCACAGTTTGTCTGGGCAAGTGCGGCCTTAGCCGCCTTCTTCCTCCCAGCACGGTGACCAGACATGGGGATAGTGATGTTTACTGAAGGTACCTGGGCAAATGGGTCTGTCTGAAACCTGTAGGCCCAGGCACGTCTGGATAATGTTCAATGTATTCGGTAGTTGAAGGGAACTCTAATCTAGTGTGGTCTTCCAGTGGGTCGGCAAAGTCGCCTGTTGCTAACGCCATAGTGGTTCATCACCATTTACCTTCCCATCAACAAGCAGTAAGGCGGGCGACACAATCGCTCAAGTCCTACTGTCGGGTTGAGGGTTGGTAACTGCACACAATCTCAGAGGGGAGTACTGTTGTGGTCTTCTCGAGGAGCTAGTCCACTGTCAGCCTGCAGTGAGAGGGCGACACAATCGCTCAAGTCTCACTGTCACATTGAGGGTACTGACTTTCCTCGTAAAGAACACTAAGTCCTCCTCCAATCCTCCAGTGACGTCTGAGGGGCGGCCGGGAAAGGCTCTCTCTGCCCTTGCCAAGGGAGTGCCCAGGAGAGCGGCGTGACCTGCTAGCAGCCGAGCACACAACACTCACAAGAACAAGCAGCTTCCTTCCGGACCTGATGTATGGGGGGTTCGCGTCGTGGCAAAGTCCTGCGCGGGTCTAATATAGGATAGTGGTAGGTAAGGGTAGCTGTGATCTGACTTGAGAACAAGTATCTTTAGTGGCAAATACAGAACACAAAACTCCCGACCTATGCCCAGGAAAGCCAGATGGGCGAGAACCAAGCATAACATAAGGCACGTGATTCAGTCTAACGGAATGGTCACATGGCGAACACTGAACTTTGAATTGTAGCGATAGCTGGCTAGCAACCCGGCACTCAGGCTGGACTCTTACTTCCAGTCAGCTCTTGAGTAAGCGGTAACTGACGTACGTGAGGAAGACAACTGGACAAGTGTGACAGAGTTCAGGCTGGGGAGCTACTCCCAGTGAATTGCCTCGAAAATGGCCGGTCCGCGGTTTATAAACTGCTCCGAGTGCTGTGGCGAGCGAGGGGCACATGGATCAGCAAGGGAGTGGGGCAACAACCCCCCTGCGCATTGAGGATGCGCGTATGGTACCAGCTGTTCCAACACAGCCTTGGCAGGGGGTGGCGCACCCACTGAAGTGGCGAGCTGCGCAGCACACTTCCAGCGCTGGGGCGTAGAGAGGATGTGGCGGACGTGTTAGCGACGGCGTGTAATGGCACAGAACAGGGGCAGTGACAGAGGCGCAGGCTACTATGAGCCAAGGACGTCGCNACGGCGTGTAATGGCACAGAACAGGGGCAGTGACAGAGGCGCAGGCTACTATGAGCCAAGGACGTCGCCTCGTGGCACGTCAATTGTTTATAATTTAGTTTCCGACATTTTCCTCCCAATACATTTTTTCTAAGATGCACCATTTTTGAAATATTACACAAAATATAATTTGATTAAGAGTGAATAGAATAGGTACTGCAATTTGCTGAGTCATTAATTAAGAGACCTTTCAAATCTATNTATAATTTGATTAAGAGTGAATAGAATAGGTACTGCAATTTGCTGAGTCATTAATTAAGAGACCTTTCAAATCTATTACAATCTGTATACCTACATGTTATTGTGAATGAGCAGTTGTTTTTAATTATGGTTTTGATCTTGTGAGGCCGGCCTAACTTGGTAGACTAGTTATATATTGTGTTTTGTGCGTGTGTGTATGTGTGTATATATATATATATATATATATATATATAAATGTAAGTTAAGTTCATGACAGTGCATAGTTTTCGAAAGATAACAATCAGTTTTATCATAACAATTTTAAGTAGTTTCTAGTAATAGACTCCTATCAGCAACAACTTTTAACCCGGTGAACTCCAAATTCTATTCCCACCCTTTGCTCATGGTGCTTCACCTACTTTTGGACACACGAGCTGTCACAGACTGTTGCGGTTGTTGCCTCTTGTGAAAGTGGCTCTGACACGGCACGCATCAGCTCTGCACAGCCTGTGTAGCCAATGGTAGGCGACTTTTGTCAGCACGTTGCCTTTTGACCACGTGTGTACAATTATAGCAGTAGATAGCCATAAGCTCGCTTCGTTCCTGGAAGTCTACTGCTCCTGCCAGCTGTCATCACCAATGATAACTGAATGGCATTTGGTTCTTTATTGCAAAATGTTACATTTTCGTCCCATTTCCCTAACCTAGTGTCCATTATATTTTGTTTGAATATATGTACCTATAGTTATATCTACGCTCAGAGGAAAGCTGAGTTGCNAACCTAGTGTCCATTATATTTTGTTTGAATATATGTACCTATAGTTATATCTACGCTCAGAGGAAAGCTGAGTTGCGTTACAGGTGAACATGACAAAGTAACTACTGTGTATAGTAAATGACTAAGTGACTTGCAAGGGTAAAGGAATGGTATATGTTTCGTAAATTTTTCATCATGTGGCAACTTTTATGGTCACGTGTTAAGCCTAAGCTCATATCTGTTCTAACAAACACCTAGTCCATCAGTTTATTTAAGGGAGGGGGAGACAGAAAAAGAGAGCACGAAGATGCGTGGTACTTGATAGTTTAATTGCTGTTTCTGTACAGATTCCCTGGTGACTTTGCCTACTTCTAGGGAAGAGAAATTGGGTGTTCATTCCCCATACTCACTATTTACTTGATGAAGGGGTGATACAAGATCTTGTCTTGTTTCCGTATCCTTCTTGGTTCTTTATTCACTAACTGTTAATTTCTACAGGGCATCGCCTCGACACTAACTCTGTTTTGCATTCTTCAACAGGACTGCCAACCTTNACTAACTGTTAATTTCTACAGGGCATCGCCTCGACACTAACTCTGTTTTGCATTCTTCAACAGGACTGCCAACCTTGTCCTACCACTCAACTCACATCTCCCTTCTTACCAAATTATCAAAATACGTGACAATAACAACAACACTTGTTATTCAGCTCTCATTAACAAACACAGTTGCACACACTACACTGTCTTACAAGTGAATCTTCTAGCTTATGGCCTCAGTGTCCCTTGTCCCTTGTTCTTTTTCCAAGCCTTCTTTAACAACTTTGGTATCCACTCCTTTGCTTCGCTGGCACTCTCATCTCACAACCTGACCTAGTAAACTTTGACTGATTCACTTGAATGTGTTCCTCAACATTCTTCATCACGCCCTCGACCTTCTCCCTTCCCCGTGGCGCCGCGTCCCTGCTTGGTCGACCTTCCCAACCACTAGGTCCCTCGCCTTCCACGTGAATTGACTGATCACCCACTTCTACTGCAGGAAACCCTTGAAACTCAGGTTCCAGGCTAGATTTTCTTACATCGAACATCTGGATGCAGGCCAGATCTTCTAAGGTGAATGGAATTCCTGAGAAGGAGACTGATATTCTCATCTCGTACCCAATACAACCTGGGAGTTAATACTGGCGCCACCACATCTGCCNCCTGAGAAGGAGACTGATATTCTCATCTCGTACCCAATACAACCTGGGAGTTAATACTGGCGCCACCACATCTGCCGGTGTCCACCGACCATCCTTCCATGGCAACACCCTATCCTGCGGACGGATCACTCCTTTCGTCTTTTGTACGGCTATCGTGCTGCTGTTTATTTCTTAACTGTCTTTCTGTTAAAGAACTAGTTACNCCTGAGAAGGAGACTGATATTCTCATCTCGTACCCAATACAACCTGGGAGTTAATACTGGCGCCACCACATCTGCAGGTGTCCACCGACCATCCTTCCACGGCAACACCCTATCCTGCGGACGGAACACTCCTTTCGTCTTTTGTACGGCTATCGTGCTGCTGTTTATTTCTTAACTGTCTTTCTGTTAAAGAACTAGTTACNCACTCCTTTCGTCTTTTGTACGGCTATCGTGCTGCTGTTTATTTCTTAACTGTCTTTCTGTTAAAGAACTAGTTACATCCTTGTTGAGGTGAGAGTGAAGTAGGTTTTGCTTCCTTGGTAATCTTCTCCTAGTTCTGTGCTGGAGCTAGTCCATGCTCCTGTAGTCTAACAGCATTACCGGCAGCTCATCGTGTTGCATCTCACCATGTTGTTGACCATCTGCATAGCCATCTCTGCTTGGCCGTTTGATCTAGGACAGCGAGGACTGCTTGGTACCATCTCTGTTAGCCATTTACGACTGAGTTTGGCCGCATGACGTCCGGTTGAATGGAATGCAAAACAACACTAGTCTCCCTTCAAACACCACAGTTCGCCATTGTGCAATATGGCTGCGCGCGCAATAAACAAAAACAACTGTTGGTGGCAGTGAAAAATAACCGCACGCACACAAAGTTAACTCAACAAAAAAGAACTAAGAAGAAAGAACTGTTTGCAAATAACTGTAAGCCCTGACAATCTCGAAATCCCAATTTTTGGCAGAATTCTGATACAAATGCGAACTGAACGGCATGTTATCGGATGATACTATTATGGGGACACCATGTGTTCCAAACCCAGATGTCATGCTCTTGATTACATCCCTTGCTTGATTACTTATCTCAATCCACTTTGAGTAGAAGTCGATAACTAACAAATTACTTTTCCTTCCATAATCACAAGTCCACTCCCACTTTGTCAAAAGGCAGGTTCGGCACAACATGAAGGGTTCCGGTTCACACCAATTTCGCAGTTGACACGGAATGCAACTATTCGCAAGTCGCTCAATTTAGTTTNCATGAAGGGTTCCGGTTCACACCAATTTCGCAGTTGACACGGAATGCAACTATTCGCAAGTCGCTCAATTTAGTTTGACGTTTTGAGCCAATATAGCACCTGCTGTGTTGGTCCAATGCAGATGGCCTTCGTGTGGCAAGCGAGACGTGGTTCCTAGCAAAGTGTGTGGCACTACCACACCATCACTGACAAACAGCAAGTCTTCTTCCACATGCAAGTTGTGTAAAACAGCTGTGTGCGCAGGTCAAGTTTCATTTATGTTCAGGCCACCGCCCTCTTCTGCAGTAATTCACAGAGTACAGGTTCTTTTGCAGTTTCCCTTCGGAACTTTCACCTTCCTAGCTGCAGTGTCTGTGCCACACCAACCTCATGCACCATTTCCTGTGACAGCTCCTCGCCTCATCAGTCACACTCAGGCAAGAACGACAGACAGCAAATCTGCCAAATGCATCAGCTTGCCTGGAAGGTATTCCACTTTCAATGCATACCGCAGGGGATGAATCTGCATTTACTGCAGCCTCGTCAAGAACAAATCAGACAGATTTTTCTTGAAAATTGGCACCAACGGCTTATGGTCAGTATGCATGGTGAAAGCTCTCCCATAAATATAATGATGGAAATTTTGACTGTAAGAAATATACACAACATTTATTTTTTGACTTGCGCATAGTTCTGCTCTGTTGTTGACAAACCTAATGAAGTGGAAACTGTTAGCAACAAGTGATTGCAGTAAATTCTAGCTGGACTGTCCTTGAAAAGATAATTCATGTGTGTCTAAGGAAATTATTCACATTTCAACCAGCTTCAGGGTCCCGTTTTAACTGCACCTTTCAATGCACGCAGACCACAATTTCAAACATCAATCAAGCCTTTCTCATTGGAATCATTACCTTGCATTTTATCTTTCAGTTTTCTAAAGAAACTCAAACTGACGTTTGGTCCATTCATTGAAACATGCAACAACCTGTCTAGGAAAAGTGTAAAGCCCTCAACAAATTTCATTAAAACGTCGTTAGTTGTTGCAAATCCTAAAAAGAGAAACTCAAATATCGCGTCGAAGCTCTTTCTTGATTCACATCCCAAATTCTTACATCTTGATCCATTTGACTACGCTGAAAGATTTTATTTAACGATTCATCAAAACTAATTATAAAGTTAGAATATTATTTTATATTGTCTAATAAACATGCTCAGAAATAAAATGCCAGCCTATAGAAGCTACGGCACTGTTTGATAAAACATGCTGGGAAGCTTTGTTTATATATTTGCGACGGTGACGCCGCCGCACATCGTTCTTGGATTCGCTCCTCTGTAAGGCGGCCTGCTCCTTGGCCACCACGGCTCCCCTCATTTCCCTCCCTTGATTACTCCTCCTTGTAAGTCAACTTTTTTAATCCAGGGGCTAGTTTATATAAGTTGTTACACTCCTCGTGCAGCTTGCATTCTACACCTCATTCTACGCCTGTGAAGATCATCGTCAGGTTGACGCCTGCTAGAGCTAATTTAAATCGTAAAATGTGCTAACATTGTCATTTTACTTGTCCTTGGACGAGGATGCTATGAGACGTCGTTTAAATAATGTAGTTGCGTGAACGGCTGATTATGCTGGAGCTTGTAAAATGGTGTCTCGTGGTCGCAGCTTTTCATTTGTGGGTCAGTTTAGTGTTTTTGAATAATTGCGTGGCACAGTACTGTGTTTGTCTTGGGCTTTGCAGTGATTTAGATTTTTTCTAAATTCTGGTTTTGGATGCTGGCCTAAATTGTAGTTTTGGACTAACTAATTTCTTGCTTCTCTGTATAGTTCCAGTTGCTTTGACGTGTTGTGTATAGTTTTTGTCTGCTGCCCAATTAAATACTTAAAGTTTAATTGTCGCTACTGTGCTACCACGACTTACGTGTTGGGCATAGTCCGTTTAAGTATTCTAGTTGTCGACGTCGATTATTCTATTAGATGGAGCTATGTTAGGGTCTACGGACTGCCTCCATCCATTCACTATTTAACGTCATATTTTATTTAAGATTTTAACTTGAATTTTTATGTAAAGGAGGCTTTACTGGGCCTGAAGCGTTGCCCTCATTTAGTCAAATTGCTCTACTAAATACCTAAAATTTATCTAGTCATCAAAGTAACTATTTGTATATTACAAATATTTTAATATTACTGTGCTAGTTTTTTCAATTAAATATTTATTTTATATTTTGGAGCAACGTAATACTTTTGAATAAGCAATTGCGCAGCAATTTACTCTTTTTGTATGAGTATTTGAAGTATTTCTAGTTAAAAGAGTCACTTTTTAATATTTTTGAAATGCTTTACACTACTTGGCTTGTTTGACAGTTAAATATTTATTGTACTTTTGAACTACGCAATACTTTGAAAGAACAATTTAATCTATTTGTATGAGCATTTTAATCTATATTTTTTGCATTGTGAGCCTTTGGCGTTTAGAATTTTACACGGCATATTTTTTGTAAATGTTTAATGCAAATGTTCAATCCTAAGGTGCCGTTAAATTAATATTCTGAAATGACAGAGCTTGAAAGTGACATCGTTCTTGTAATATTTGTTCTATGGCACATGTTCACAAGAGATGAGAGAAAATTTCTTGGCAACAGCCTCTAAAGCTCATATTATTCGCGTTTTCATTACATCCTCAGTCACAACTCGTGCATGTAAGAGATCAGTCTTCTTCGTAGTGACGTTTGCATTCACTTTCATATTACTGTTCTCTAAAGTCTGTGGCTTCTCTTCTGTACAATAGCTTGAATTTGCTCATTCAGTTTCTTGCCTTTTACTTGGTGTTGCACAAGACAAAAAAGAGGAAACAGAACATTTTCTTCTGATGATGTGATCAATTAGCACGAGATTGCACAGTTAGCCTCCCCAAATTACTATGTTTGAATTTTCTACAGCACATTTTACAAAACGCAACTAAATTGTCCCCTGGTACATTACTTATCCAAGCTGCAAATTCTGGNCGTAGTGACGTTTGCATTCACTTTCATATTACTGTTCTCTAAAGTCTGTGGCTTCTCTTCTGTACAATAGCTTCACAATTTGCTCATTCAGTTTCTTGCCTTTTACTTGGTGTTGCACAAGACAAAAAAGAGGAAACAGAACATTTTCTTCNCAATTTGCTCATTCAGTTTCTTGCCTTTTACTTGGTGTTGCACAAGACAAAAAAGAGGAAACAGAACATTTTCTTCTGATGATGTGATCAATTAGCACGAGATTGCACAGTTAGCCTCCCCAAATTACTATGTTTGGATTTTCTACAGCACATTTTACAAAACGCAACTAAATTGTCCCCTGGTACATTACTTATCCAAGCTGCAAATTCTGGNATTTTCTACAGCACATTTTACAAAACGCAACTAAATTGTCCCCTGGTACATTACTTATCCAAGCTGCAAATTCTGGATTCACCTGTTCATTGAGTCAATAATGTACATTGCTTAGACATACTGGCAATTTTCAGAATGTTTTAATGCAGCAGAAATTAAGACCACCACCACGACACTTCTATTTGTTCATCTAAATGCAGATTAATAACTGGTAAATGACTGTGAATGGGAACAAATGAGAAGCAAATCATCAAGGAATGTCATGAAAAACAGAACAACTGTCAACAAACAAAGACCCTGTTCACAATCGACATAACACGCATAGCATAAGGAACTAAAGACAGTGGAACCCTGTTATAACATCCCCTCTTATATCATTTTCCTGCTTAATAAGCTGCCTTCCTTGGTCTACAAACAGGTTTTTCAATTCAAAATTACCCTCTTATAAAGTTTTCCCTTGTATAAGGCTGACATTTCTTGGGGCCCGTGAGAGATGTTCTAACAGGGTACTGTACTAGTGTTTGAACTTGCAACGTCTCCAACTAGTATTTGGTGTGACTTACTTGGCACAATTTGCTTGGTCTGGCGTTAAGATGGTCATCTCTGAGTATCTCAAACCAAGTTTTTAATGTGAAATATCATAACAACTGCTGTAATCAAGATAACCAACTTACGGGTGCAAAAATACGTGTACGAGCAAAAATTATTTCCTATTTGTCTGCCCTATTCTGATTGATCAGACAAGGGTTTATTCTTTTATATTAACACAGAGTGTGAAGTGACAATTTTGCTAGTTATGTTGGGTAAGTTATGTTATTTAAGCCAAGTTGATTGTGGATAGGGTCTAACATTCACATACTATTACCCCAAAAATATAGTACAGTATAACCCATATTTACATTCCTGGTATTTATGTTCTCCTGTTATTTGCACTACTTTTTCCAGGTCCCATTAAATTTAATGGATTGTTATTCCACAATTTATGTTACAGAAATCATAATATTCCCGTTATTTATATCACGTACCAAATGTAAACTATGTGAATAATTTTGCTGATAGGAACATGTGAGTCAAGCTTACAAGTAGGCCGCTAGGTTACCGAAAATATATAAAAGGAACAGGAATTCAAGCACTCACAGTCTGATACTTGCTGACAGGCACACACAAAGAAGGCTGACACATGTTCATGTGACAGCGCAACTGCGTGGAAAATGTGTCGTCATTCTTTGTNCAGGCACACACAAAGAAGGCTGACACATGTTCATGTGACAGCGCAACTGCGTGGAAAATGTGTCGTCATTCTTTGTGTGTGTGCCGTCGACAGTACTAGACTCTGAGCACTTAAATTCCTGTTCTTTTATATATTTTTGCACATAAGAAGCGATAATTAAAGAAGACAACAAACGGAGACAGGGAACCGGTAATTTGGATGAAGTTTAATGTTTTCCCCAGATTTATACTTCACCTGCTTTTTACCATCTTTTACTTCATCCCCTTGCAAAGTGTAACTATGGGGTTTCATTAAGACATAAAACAATTTACTGAACAAATTGTTCCACCGGAAAACAATGGAAAATTAAATGCAAATTAAATAAATAAATAAATAATACTGTGTTGCGCNAACAAATTGTTCCACCGGAAAACAATGGAAAATTAAATGCAAATTAAATAAATAAATAAATAATACTGTGTTGCGCACACACAAGAAAAATTGTTGAGCTGGAAAATAATTACAAATTTTTTAAGAAATGATTAATGAAAATATATTTGTCCTGAAAAAAACTTGGTTAGTAAATTAGCATCTGCTGCGTGTTATTTTTGTTCTGTATTTGTTAGGGATCCGGTTCATAGGGATTGCAAATCAAATGTACACGTTCCCCTTGATTTTGCCAATTTATTTTCAATTTTTCTTTAATTTCTTTGAATTTCCCTCACCAACTTCCGATTTTCCTGATATCACTGACCATTTTATTTCCCTGACTTTCCATAATGTGGGTACCTTGTCACGCACCCATGCACACACATACGTATATACAAACTCACACACATGCACACACATACACACCCACGCATACACAAATCATATTGCTCTATGCGCGTGCTCCCAATTCAGTAAGAGACTTTGCAAATTTTTAATTAAAATTATAAGTTTCTAAATTTATAAAATTTAATAACTTATATATTTTACCATGTCTATCATAAAAATAAATAATAATAAATACAATAAATTTTTTTAAAATTTGCTATTAAATAAACTGATAATAGCAAAAGTAATGAGTTTGCCACCTTCAGTGGGTTTGACATCTCTCTTACACATCACTATGCATCACTCATTCACATCACTAAGTCTGTGCGTAAGTTGATAGTCGCTAGTAATATCAGGATGCTTTGTCAGCACAAGTAGTAACTAGCTGTCTTACTATGTGAGCTTGCCTTGGTGCTGGGTAATAACTACTAGGCATGGATACCTACGTTGGCGAAGTTTTTGAGCATCTCTCATTAAAGGAGTAGGGTTTCAACCTTACGATGATTCCAACAAGCCCACACACACTGCCNGACAATAGCAAAAGTAATGAGTTTGCCACCTTCAGTGGGTTTGACATCTCTCTTACACATCACTATGCATCACTCATACACATCACTAAGTCTGTGTGTAAGTTGATAGTCGCTAGTAATATCAGGATGCTTTGTCAGCACAAGTAGTAACTAGCTGTCTTACTATGTGAGCTTGCCTTGGTGCTGGGTAATAACTACTAGGCATGGATACCTACGTTGGCAAAGTTTTTGAGCATCTCTCATTAAAGGAGTAGGGTTTCAACCTTACGATGATTCCAACAAGCCCACACACACTGCCACTCCAAGAAGTAGCAAATAACTGTGAAACCGTCATTATTACAGCCTGTTCCTCGTCGTCATTCTCCGAAATGCACCTCCACACACCACCGTGCACCACCACGGACAATACCATACTGCTGCTTATAGCTCGAGTCACCTCGTAAGCTGGGCAACAACCTTGCACCACGTGAATGTGACACCTGAGTGTTCTTGGCCTTTGACGACCCTAATGCAACTCTGCCCCAAAGATGGTGTCTGCGTTCCTCTGTCATTGCTCGGAATATACGAAAACACCTTCATTTTACTACTTCACTACCTCTTTGATATATAATTCTCGTATCGTCAGAGGCCTAGGTATTGTATGCATGCTGGCTTACCAAAGTGCATACATGAATATGCTACTACAGAACACAGGCNCGTCAGAGGCCTAGGTATTGTATGCATGCTGGCTTACCAAAGTGCATACATGAATATGCTACTACAGAACACAGGCATCGTTCACGCACAGGGGCAATGCCCTATCATATGAACATGGCTAGATGTAACTACTTGGTCCACCACAATATACTGCCACTTCATCCACCGCAACACCTTCTGCTAGCCGGCCTGCAATAACTATGTCAAAGCTAATGGCACATTACAGCAACCAGGCAGGTCCCTGCTTCACTAGTATTCCTGCATTGCCTGACAGCCACAACGAACCTGGATTGTATGCTTTGTGCGCTTCTCAGCTATGTACGCCAGCACGAGTGTCATTAAAGAGAGGGCGATGATACTCAGCCCTCACACACTGTATACTTCAGTCAGGTAACCCACACCGGCAGTCAGCCATCAGCTATTCCTTCAAAGGCGACACAACCAGCTGCACTGGGCTGCAGTTGTCGGTCTCCAAGAAAGTGGCTTAAGTCGTAAAAACCCAAGAGAAGGACCATTACTGATATCTAGCACACAACAAGTTCACCATAAGTCATAGTAGGAATTCATTACAATTCAAATATTAAAACTAATTTTGTATGCAGTATCTTAAGCAAGGCAAGTTTGGAAAGTTGATAAATTTATACATCAAATGTTACCTCAGAAAGTTTTTTTATTATGAGCACTGTTAAAATGCATGGTTACTTGCTTCTCGAACTCTGTTTGCTAATGAAACTGTACGCAATTACCTATTAAAAAACACACATAAACATCATTAACTAAAAATTAAAAAGTGCTAAAATTGCTTTTCTTATACATGTTTTGTTTTCGTAATAGGAACTAATCGNATCATTAACTAAAAATTAAAAAGTGCTAAAATTGCTTTTCTTATACATGTTTTGTTTTCGTAATAGGAACTAATCGAGTATGTCCACTTTTTATGTTCTGTAAAGTGCATTTTATTGCGTTTCAAGCAGTACACTTTAGCATGGGAGGGTTAATGGTTTCGGGATATACTGATTGCAGTGGGCTACCAACCATTNGTTTCAAGCAGTACACTTTAGCATGGGAGGGTTAATGGTTTCGGGATATACTGATTGCAGTGGGCTACCAACCATTTGGGTAATACCCCGAAGCTGATATTTTGAGAATCGTTATGGCTAAATACAGGTGATACAACCATGAATGGTAGACTACAAATTGCTGGGTAGGAAACATTAAACCAATTAAAACGACATGTAATGGTTTATGCATAAAATTCTACTCGTTTCATCTGTGTGTGACAATAAACAGGAATGAGTACAATTTTTTCACCAAGACATGTTACAAACACATCTTCCCTTTGATAGCATTTCAGCACAGCCCATGCAGTGTTGAAAACCACAAACTTTCCTTTATCTCAATCGCATTAACTCAGCATGTTCATCTGTCCACGCCACTTTCAATTATGTTTCATATGACCAATGTCTTTCTTCTGTCTTAGCAGTTTTTCATAGGAGACAGGTGCACAGTGACAACTATGTCCACCTGCATATTACATCTACCACAAAAATCACATTTCTGAAATGAACAGTGTAACTATTAATCTATTAGCAGAAGAATAAAGTACGATAGATGGTTTCAATACATAATGGTGGTTCACCAACTGGTTGGAAACCCTCTGCATCTTGCAGAACGCAAACTCAGAATTACACACACAACACACATGTGAACTTCAAAGCTTTCCTAAGTGCAAGCTCTAGAAATGTTATTTATAAGGATGAGTGACTTCCGTTCATGGCTTAAACAGTGTAAAACATTCCTGGCTTGTCCAGCACACGCACAACATGACACGNGATGAGTGACTTCCGTTCATGGCTTAAACAGTGTAAAACATTCCTGGCTTGTCCAGCACACGCACAACATGACACGATGGGCTAAAACACTGCAACATGACTCAACGACACAAAACACACATCCTCTTCAAGACAAACACAAACACAAACACATAGATACACATTAAGAAAAAGACAACAACTTAGTGGAACATGAATGACAATTGTATAAAACACAATGCAAGGACAGAAACAATGATTCAGTGGACTAATATTCCAAGAATCATGTGTCCCTGCATTTGTGTCTCGTACTTGTCTGTTGTACGTTTGGAAATAAAAATATATAAAACACCAATAAAAAAATTCAAAACTGAGTTCAACTTTAAATAATATATATATATATATATATATATGCTGAACTTTTATTTACTCATTATTTATGTACTAAAGATTTGATTAATGATAATAGACAAACATTAAATAAATTTTTATTTTTATGTAATGCAAAAATGCTTGATAAATATGTTTGAGTTACAATGAGATAAAATCCACGACAAAAAATGGGCCTTGAAAATGATTTTGGTATCTAACATGACATAAAAAAATATTTATCAAGTCGTTTCAGGAGTTTTCAATGAGTAACATCATTATTGAAACTTGACATGGGGCGCCGAAAGGGTTTTAGCTCGTGCAGTTGGTAGCAACCACGTACCGTGACAAACCTAATAAAACGTTTGCCACTGCACTACGATGTAAAATGTGAAAGAATACGAAGTAACGGCAATGGGAACTACTGCATCGCACATTTAGTGACGGAAGTACTACTGTGCGGAGAAGAGCGCACCACCCACCTGCTGTCCGGTCGGCTCGATCTGCCCGAACCTGGTGTTGCGCCAGTTCTCCAGGATCAGAAGGCCCGCGTATATCTTACCGACAGTCAGCTTGCCTGTCATCCCTGGAACAGCCGCAAGCCGCCAGCTAAGTCACCGACTCACAACAAGCATTTATACTATGCTTGCACTTGTGCCAGCAAGCATAGCTAACAATACACAGTGAAGGATGTTGACTGTCCATAACTACACATGTACTTGCTATGCTACAGTGCACACTGATGTTCAGGCTTCCAGTTCAGTTTGAAGCTAATCATTGCAAATAATTCTAAGACTACGTAGTGTTTTGTGAGTCTTACATTTCAATTCATGGTTAACCAAGTCAGTGCTTGTTTAATACACGTGGGGGTCATGGTGGCTGAGCGGTTAGACTGCACGTCTCCCACCAAGGTGAACCGGGTTTGATCCCTGGCCGGTGATTCCGGTTTCTTTGCAAGTGGGAATTGTGCCTGACGTCGCCGCTGATCAGCGGGCTTTCTTGGGGATCTTCTGTTTCCCCCGCCCTTGCATTCTGGCACTGCTCCATTCTCACTTCATTTCACACCCCTCATCGGCTCTCGTGACCTCATTGTTAAGATCCGCCCAAATCCCTCAACTCAATTTTTATACACATAAGATTATGAAGTTACATATTAATAACACATTTACTTTGCAAAAAATTCTACAATTGCTGGATGATGCATACAGAAAGTGAGACTGTCTATGACAATGTAAATGTTACATATGGCAGAAGGATACAAAATAAAAAGAAAAGTATGTCCTTAGCAGGACTTTCAAAAGTGNCAATGTAAATGTTACATATGGCAGAAGGATACAAAATAAAAAGAAAAGTATGTCCTTAGCAGGACTTTCAAAAGTGGTCAAAAAGGAAAATGACAGAGTTCAGTGACATGTGGGTTACACTGCACAGTTCTATGTATCGTTCATAGGCTGCCTCAATGAGCAAGTAGCCAGTTTCATCCTTGTCCAGGTAGCACGGGATTCCATTCTTGTTTNTCGTTCATAGGCTGCCTCAATGAGCAAGTAGCCAGTTTCATCCTTGTCCAGGTAGCACGGGATTCCATTCTTGTTTTCTTGTAGGGATGTAACTGTCTCGGACTCCTGCATGGCACTCATCACAAATTGTGGTCCAATTTCCAGAATTGTACTCATGTTTAAATTCCAACATTTTCCCAAACTAACTCATGATTTTTTCTGGTACCTAGGTATTGGTACTGATATCTGCATCTATATAAAAAGAACTTAATATAATAATTATGTATATTGATAATTATATGCCATATTATCGGTATATGGAAATCTAAACTTCTAAATAATACTTGGACTAATTGCCACCACAAGCACCAACATTATTTTCTTCAAATATCAGCAGAGCTCACACGTAAGCCTTCCCAGATACACAGATGAATAAGGTTCGTTGTTTGATAATTTCTCTTGCATTGCTAATAAAACTAGCTGTGGATCATTAGCTAGTTCATATAGTGTTTAATCCTCATGAAATGGACGATGTAGAAATAAGTAAAATTACAATAACAAGCAAGTAAAGTATGAGGTTCCCACTAATACTTGGACCAAGAGCTGCTCGCTCCTATTGACTCCCCTAGGAAATCAGATTTTGCTTGTAGACGTAGATAAAGTAAGTAAAGAAGGTATCATTGTATTTGTAACAAATAGTGTTACAATTTAGTTTAAAAAATGAATAACTTCTTAGAGAAGAGAAGAACTCATACAAGAGCTGTGGTGATGTGTCACCTTGGAGAGCAGACGTGTTGAACTTTGTTTTGCACCACGAAGAAATGATTAATGCTCTAATCAGCTAAGACGTGACAAGCTCTGTGAGCCGCTGGTCACACTTGGCCGAGCGCTGTGTTATATTGCAGGCTACAGTAATTGGTAGGTGCGGGAAATATTTATTTTGGCTATACTTTTGGTAAATTAAGTAATTGATTGTGTTTAGAATTTGGTGATAAAAGCAGTTTGTATTTATGTTATATATTTTTGATTTTCTAAATTTATAATTTCATTTCAAGTCGTTTGACAGTAGCAATAATCATCATAAGGTGATGCAACACCTTTTTCTTTTACTAGGTAGCTAAGGACACNCAAGTCGTTTGACAGTAGCAATAATCATCATAAGGTGATGCAACACCTTTTTCTTTTACTAGGTAGCTAAGGACACGTTGTTGGCTGTTGCAATATGGTGCAATATAGGCAGGATGACAAGGGTTGCGCTGTGGCGACATGATGAGATACACGACTGTGATGTGAGGGGTGTGAGTGCTATTGTTAGATATGATCGCACCACGCAACGTCTCGATTGGGCAGTTTTCAGTGCTGCAATGAAGCTTTCGGAAGATACTTGTAGTAGGCACAGCCATCGTCTCNCAGGATGACAAGGGTTGCGCTGTGGCGACATGATGAGATACACGCCTGTGATGTGAGGGGTGTGAGTGCTATTGTTAGATATGATCGCACCACGCAACGTCTCGATTGGGCAGTTTTCAGTGCTGCAATGAAGCTTTCGGAAGATACTTGTAGTAGGCACAGCCATCGTCGCACATCACAACTTGAAGGACGCTTAGAGAGCAGAATGTGCGAGTCGCGATTGTAACTCACACCGGCAGCAACTACCACCTAATCTTTCTTTTTCTTCATATTTTGGACTAACCTAAAACTTACAAAATAATTTCCGTTGGTGTGAGGGGCCATTCAGGGTGCAGAGAATTTTTTTTCTCCCCCATCTTTGTAAATATTCTCGCGATGTGAGTTTTTCCGACTGGAGGATAATCAATTTAATGCAATTCTTATCTCGTCCCTGCTTGTTGTGAAGTTATTTTTTGTTTGCCGCTGCTGTAACTGAACTGCATATTTTTTGTGCCGCTGTTCAAACTGAAATGCATAGTGTAATAGAACTAAATTGAACTATATTTCCGGCTTTTCTGATTATTTATTTTGGCTTCTTTATAAACTTCAGTCCCACTGTTCACCTCCAACAGAGTCAGGCGAGCTAATGTTCGACTTGTGTTACACGCTCGTAACATTGTAATCTGTCACAATACCAATGTCTGAAAGTCAAGTAACACTAATGTAAGTGTGCGCTGTTGCTTGATTTACTTCCCATCCACCTCATGTGGCTCACTATCAGTTGTAGTTGAAAGTACCGTGAATTAACTCTCGTCTTGTGTTTATTGCTACGAGAGTTGAAGTAAGGGGAAGTACAACAGTTATACTGCAGGCATTAAGCTTAAAGTAATTGAGTTTGCAGAGCGTAAAATGTAAACAGAGATGCTAAACAGGAATGATATAAATGGTTAGCTAGAAACTTAGGCTTGATGTGGAAACAAAATGACAGATTGCAGGGCACACATCTGTCTCTGCACACATTTAGAAGATCACAACTTAGAAATTTTGCACAAATTGATGCTAAAGTGGTACGGTACGTACGGTTAAAAGTCAGTGAAGTGGCAGGGACAATATTCATTGGAACCAGTTTAAAGCAAGATGTGGCTGGGTGATGTAATTTACAAGGTGAAGTCGTCTGTCAGTTCAGAGATGAACCACAGTTTGTAAAAAACTTCAAGCAGATTATAGTAAATAGAGTTCAGAGTTTTACCACTTTGTAATCTGTTTGCACTAGCCAACTTCCTAAATGTGATCACAAATAGGAAACACTGATCAGACTGCGATATCCTTCGATGTGTCACACGGAAGTACGTTTCATCACAAATATGCATGGATGTTCCATTAAAAGCAACAATAAATAAGAAGCTCTGATACGTAGTCACAAGTGCCGTTACTGTTGATGGGAGGAAATTGAACCATTACATGATTTTCAAAACAAAATTATACATATAGGGGTCAAATTTCCACTAGGAATACAAGTGTGCACAGCCAAATAGGTGAATGGATGAGGAACTCATTGTGGACTGGGTGAAAATATTCTGGAAAACAAAACCTGGTGCTAATGTGAAGCAGTTTGCAAAAACACCGGAATACAGAAGGATGTCATTCCAGGTACCCTGATGTTGATTTTGCAAATGTTAGACGTATGTATCAACAAGCTATTCAGAGACCACACGTAAGTTTTTATAATGAATGACATTGACTGGCCAATCTATAGCATGTCCCAGACCCTGGATACATACATCTGAACATCACTGTTCAGGTTGGTTCTTACTTTGTTGCATTACGAATGACTGCTGCCAGCAATTGGAAAAGCACACGCCAAGCTGTGTGGAACATGGTGCTACTTATATGTATGGCTGCGAAAACAGAAATGCAACACACTTCTACAACCACAACTTCCTTAATTACATAGGATCTGATGTCCCCTTAGCATTACACTTATTTATATTATAAATGCAAATCCTTTTTCAGTACTTCTTGTCCTAGTTGATGCAGATTACTTTTTCACAGCTATTGACCTGGGTGAAAATGGAAAAAGGAATGACTCTAATGCATTTAAGAATTCAATTATGGATCACAGAATTGAACAGAACCGGATGAATATTCCTCCCCCCAAACAGTTACCCAATGACAGACGTGGCACAACTATGCTTTACGTGATTGTTGGAGACGAGGCATTAGCACTGTCTAGTAAAGTGTTGCGACTGTATCCTAACGCAGGCCTAGGCATCAAGAAACAGATCTTTGGTTAAAGACTCAGAAGGACTAGACAAATGGTCGAGTGCATATTTGGTATAATGTCAAATAAATGGTGACTTTTCCACACAACATTGGAAGTAGATGTAGACTTTGCAGTGCTAATTACACAGGCGTGCTGTGTTTTGCATAATTATTCGAGGACGAGGGATGGAATACAGTTTGAAGGCACTTTGTATGACTGTCCACTGGTGAGTATTCATGCACGTACATGCTCTAAAAGCAGTTTACAGTTGACGCGTCCCGCATTCCGAAAGACAGTTTATTCGTCAGAAGACACGCTCTGGCGAAACTCACAGGTGGACGACCACAATAAATACTAAGGGTTTGGCGAGAGTACCAGCAGAATGACGCCAGGAAGGCACAGCTGCGCTTCGCAGCTGCAAGGCGTGCTACCAAATTTTCCTGCACGTGCAGACGATATCCGGAGGCAGCGGAACGGAATGAACACGTAATGTAGAGACCTTAGGCGAAGGAAGGCCGGCGCAGCTGCGTTTTGCAGCTGCCAAGGGACGCCGAGTTCACACCATCGGCTGTGTCTGTCCCAAGCTGGCTACCGTAATAAACAATGAGAGCTTTTTGCGAGCGTGCTGGAATAATAGCAACACGATATCCGGAGACAGGAGAACCACAGACATCCACCAAGAGGCCACCAAGTTCTCCACCATGTGTGAGGAAGCGGGACGCCAAACACGTGTTTTACGACCCAGGAGGACGCGGCGAGCAGCCCGGCCACGTGCGTGCGCCGGAGCACCGAACACGTGTTTTACGACCCAGGAGGACGCGGCGAGCAGCCCGGCCACGTGCAGAGAGGATGCTAGTTCAATATGGCGAACGAGCATACAAAACCAGAAGGAAAAGGGAGGAACGGGGCAGTCAGACGTCGCCCCGCGAGGAGTGTGGACCGGAGCCGGGAGAAACGAGTTCGCGAGAATGCATCAAGACGTCAACGTCAGTCGGAGGACGTCCAGCGAGATGTGCGGAGAGGAGCCGATACGAGAGGAGGCGTCGAGACGCCAACGGCAGTCGGCCGACGGGAATCGAGGAGTGCGGAGTGGATCCGGGACGAGACGCCAACGGCAGTCGGCCGTCGTCAAACGAACAGTGTGAAGTGGAGCCGAGAGGAGGAGTTCGAGACCAGGCGTCAAGACGCCCACACCGATCAGCGAGGAACGGTAGCAGCCCAGACGTCGAGACGTCCACCAAGTGCCGGAGCGGTCCCAGGTCGCCAGCCGAGAGAAGACCAGCGCCTCAAGTCAGATAAGTAAAGCCATACAGGAAGTGTGAAGAAGTTTGCTCCCCCACGACGCAAATCGCCGCGTCGAGCCATACGTAGCCTACGTAGAAAAAGGGGAGGGGAGAATTGTCTCGTGTGTACCTGTAGAAGTGACCCTGTTAAGCATAAATAAAACTGACTTATGGTAACTCGCAAGGAAGGTGAATTTATTTGGTAAATTGGACCTAGGGACAATAGTGTCGACATATTCCTACGGCCTAACACTGAGGGCTAGCATCAATTGCTGGTGCCTTACGCAGAGAGCAGATTCAATACCTACTTATAAACCATAGCAATAGGGAGGTATCACAGTGGAATCACCACAAGCGATTATTGCGCAGAACAATTCTACTCTGCACAAGGGGCAGTGCCATGGTAGTATGGACAAGTTCCAAATTGTGAATTGTGTATTGTGTCATAAAGGTCTTTTCTTTGCTGTATATGTACATAAATGATACCAAGTTGCTACCTATACCAATAGCTAACTCGACTTGTGGCCCTACACACAGTGTTTAACACTAGAGGCGGCTTCACCCTAAACATATATGAATCCCATATACACCCCATCCTGTTATACACAGCACCAAGCTGGGTGTATTACGCTAAGACAAAAATGGAGCAGCTACAGCGAGTGCAAAACAAATGACTCAAAATAGCTGCCCACATGCCTAGGTATATTCCCATCTGCAAATTACATACAGAGCTTCAACAACCAAAACCGACTGAAGTTATTCAAGACATGGCAGGGAAATGTTATGCCTCTGGCCATGATTCAAACAATCTTTTGATAAGTGCCCTAGGTAATAACAACCCTGACCAAACCCAGAGTGGCCTAAATCACTATTGGTGCATAGGCGACCATAGTAACTTAGCCCCACACACCTGTAATGCCTGCGTGCTCTAACACACTCTCTCTCCAGATCATTGTGACCCAGTACTTCTCAGGACAATCTGTACTACATTTACGCTGTGTTACTTCTCACAACACCCTGTGAAGCATTGTGTGCTATACATACACTTGACAGCCTATGGCCCAGTGGGGGGCGACTGTGGTGTCACTTTGCAATTACACTACTTCAACAGACTGAGCACCTCGAAGATGAAGAAGGCACTTCAAGGCGAACAAGGCAGTTGCACTCCGAGGGTGTGGAGCACTTTGTATGGTCGGCTGGAGATACCACTCCTTAGTACTGCGCACGTTCTCTGTGGTGCATTGCTGCTATATACCTGCACCTGTTGCAGGCTGTCTGCCCAGGGAGTCTTCCTTCTCTCTCCTCTTTATGTTTCAGGCATCCACTGGGGACGCGGGAGGAGGCATGCCCAATTGTGCATTACCCCCTCCACCTGGGGTGTCTTATCTACCACTCCCCCCCTGCCCCCCATTTCAAAAATAAATAAATATTGCCAGTGTGACCGAAAATGAAAGCCCTCCCCCATCCACCAAGCAATCTTTATGTTCCAGTGTTTCAAACACTCTTTTAATAAATATTATCCTCTGTTCTAGCATAAATATTTTTTTACTTCATAAATTGCATGTAATTTTGCAATTACTTTCTGCGGAGGGGTTTTTACGGTTTTCCCCTCCCTTTGTATCTCAGTTTAGGTTAGCACGGGAGGTAACCACGGCTCCAAGCGTATCCATTCACAGTAAAGCCGCGAGCATGCGCCCTAGTAGTTACGTCCCTTCCCTACCTGCCAACTCCAACTCTCCTCTTACACTAAAGGTAAGTTAGAAAGTCACTCAGCTCCCTTGTTCCATCCATTCTGCCGGCATCACGTAGCACTGACCAACATCGAGCTTTCTCTTACAGAGCCAGCAGTGGTCGTACTGACACCAGGGTGCGAGTTTATGTTTACAGAGGGCCATCCTGATACTTTTGATTGATCAGAGAGTGTGGCAGAGCTCACTTCCATTTCCACACTTCATTTTTTCTAAGGTGTGGTTTTAATAATACAAAGAGGGAGACAGTTCCTTTCCTCCCTGGATACCAGATGCAGAATTCCCCCCCCCCCNNNNTTCCCCCCAAAACCTCACACCAACACACTTCCTGTCTGAGAGCTGTCTTGCCACTGGCCTGCAATACCTCACACTCCACAGCATTATACAAGTTAACTGTGCACACAGGAGATGTAAACAAGCATTTATGAAATCTTAAAGTCAAATTTCAATTTATTCAGATTTGTGACTATTTTTCTGTCATATTTCATTCGCCTTAATGAGTTAGATACAATACGTGAAACACTTACCTTCCTTCCGAGGTATGAGCAAATCCAACATTTTCTTCGCTTGGATCGGCCAGATGTTTCTTATGGTCTCTCGAAGCTCGTCATCTGCCTGGTCCATTTCCTCAGCTGTAGTTGACAAAGATGACCAACAATAGTGAAATCAGCTCTCAAAGATGAAAACAAATTACAAGCAGTCCTCTACTTCTGTACACATCACAGAAATTAAGTATGGCATGGGTTACATGTTATACAAAAAAAGGCGGAAAAATGGGAAACCACTGATTATAATGGGCTCGATGACACTTGCGTACTCATAAACTGGGTCATGCCAGGGGTTNTAGTTGACAAAGATGACCAACAATAGTGAAATCAGCTCTCAAAGATGAAAACAAATTACAAGCAGTCCTCTACTTTTGTACACATCACAGAAATTAAGTATGGCATGGGTTACATGTTATACAAAAAAAGGTGGAAAAATGGGAAACCACTGATTATAATGGGCTCGATGACACTTGCGTACTCATAAACTGGGTCATGCCAGGGGTTNGGAAAAATGGGAAACCACTGATTATAATGGGCTCGATGACACTTGCGTACTCATAAACTGGGTCATGCCAGGGGTTGGATGTGAACCATAATCTCGCCACACGAGACTAGCGCCTTCATAAGCACTACCACCAAGGAACCACTTAGACATTGCATACATGGAACTACATCCCCAGGAAGTTGATATGCATTATAGTCCGCCTGGCTACACCTGAGACCATGCAGGATGCCGTGTGTTTCCGTATCCTCATATTCAGGTGACGTGCAAAAGTAGAAGTGTCATGAAAAAAAAAGCTGTACTTTATGAATGCAGAGTATAAGAGCATGTAATGTTACAGTATATAGTAAATGACGTATTCGGGAAACACTATTCTTTACAGAAATGTAGAAAAATTTAATAACTCATTTAGTATTTAGAATATTGTGGCAATAAAAAATTGTATGTATTCTATATATTTTAGTTTTTTTTCCAAATTTATTAGTTTATTTGCGTCATTCAACAGTAGTAGCAGACATCATAGGACGACATTGTACTTTTTCATTGGTTTAGTTAGCTTGACATGTAGCTGCCGTGTTGCGAGACATGATGAAATAAGGAAAGTGCAGGAGGTCACATTTGGCGGACGTGACCCGCCACATGTAATACTATATTTCCAGAGCCACGTCCGCATTTGTGAATTATATTTGTAGATGTTACCGCAGCACGTGATGCCACGATTGGGCCGTGTTCAGATGATGGAAACTTCCAATCGATATATAGAGCAGGCACGACCGTTGTCGTAGTTCAGTAACACAGTAACCAAAGTTGAGGAGTGCTCATCTAGAGAGGAGCAGCGAGCGACCATCGTAACTCGCACCGGCGGCGCCCATGACTTCAATCTCCTTTTATTTTTCAGACATTTGAAGTCTATTAAATTTATTTCGGTTGGCATGAGGAGTCGTCAGGGTGCCGCGAGAGAAAACAGTCATCTCCCGTCTTCTTAGTTTATCATTGAAGTGAACATTAACAGGCGCTATTCTATCTCTTTCTTGTTTTTTCTACTGCCGTGAGTGATAAATGTTATTGCATGCCGATATTGTGGAAGAAACTGCAATAAATCTTCAATGAACAGTTTACAGTCTCATCTTTAATTTATATACTATTGGCGTTATTTTTATCAAAGAACCTTTTTTCAATTCAGAGTATCATACTTTCAAACTGAATTAGTTTGAGCTAATGTTTATTGCGAACTCCATTAGAGTCTTCGCTCGTGAAACATTACAAGCAACCGCCTGTTGTGCGTATGTTGGCGCTGCCTTCCAGACATTTTTCCAAGTCTACCTGGGGCTCCAGTTGGTTTGACTGTGCGCGACAGGGGAAGGTCTCTCAACAATCTACAGATGCTAGTCTACAAGGTTCCCGAGGGTGACAAACATGCCTGCCTTATAACCATGTTCATGACCTCTCTGCTATATTTATGCTGGAACAGTTAGGTTTGACCATTTTGAACTTGTGTAACAGCTCTATCTGCTTGCAAAGGGGCCCATGGGAAAACCGACCAGCTTATGGCACTACGATGCAGTAAATATGGTAGTGATATGATGAGCAANGCAAAGGGGCCCATGGGAAAACCGACCAGCTTATGGCACTACGATGCAGTAAATATGGTAGTGATATGATGAGCACTGGAAATACCACAACTTTTGTTGTTGATCTAGTACAGGCTCTAAAAATACTCTACATCAGGTTTTGCTTGTAGGGGTCACCGTCTGTCTTAAATTAGTGGGTCGAAACCNACAGGCTCTAAAAATACTCTACATCAGGTTTTGCTTGTAGGGGTCACCGTCTGTCTTAAATTAGTGGGTCGAAACCTAGGCGGCACTTTCCAGTGACTTAATGTAAACAGATTTAGGTAGGGGTGCAATCAGGAATGTAGTGACAGATGTTCCACACCCTGTTCTTGAAGACCTTGGTCATGAGAAGGAGATAAAGTTACCTTTGCTCTAATATATTCTTAAATAGGTCACACCCCTCTTTCTACCTAGGCCTAGTCACAGCTTTGCATATGAATTTGTGCAGAGGCCATCATTGGGTTCTCGCAGTGGCTACAGGTGAGATTGCAAGGGATGTGGGTGCAGGTGAGGGAATTAACATATTTAATACATTAGTAAACATGTAACTTCCAAGTAAGAAGTCTGATAAATAATCAGAAGGGGCAGTGAGTCTTCTTCCAGACCATCGACTGTACCAGTGGTAAGTGCGCAGGATAATCCACCACAATGATATCCAGTCGAGAACCCTAGCTGGGAACCCTCTTGAACCAATGACCAGCTCACTCGAGCCAGAACTGCCAAACTCATCCAGCTTCTAGCACCAATGACGAGGCCCCCTTGGTGAATCTATGCACGACCTAGCCCAGCGGGCAACTCGATCAGGATCGAATGTAGTACAGTTCAACTACTGACTCAGACCATAAGTCTACTTAGCCACCCTGAACTGTCGACACTGAGTTACACGACAGCAGCGAACAACATGCTCACAAAGGAAATCTTGTTCCCATGAACTTGCGTCATGTGTTTATTGTTTCCTTTTTATGGTCAGAGAGTTCATTAGTTGTGGTAGCAGCATGGAGATTGCATTCCATGTTTTTAAACATTTTTTTCTCCCCCTGCAGGTGACCTTTCAAAATTATTATCAGGAGTTCCTCCATCTTTCCTCCCTCTGTCCTGAAAAAAATGACAACCAGCTTTTTTCTCATTCTCTTATGAGCATTTAGCACTTGCTTAGACTCAAATCATGCTTGGACGTCATGCTAACGTTCAAATTCAAATACTTAAGTTTCTTGGGGTCCTAGCTGCATGTCCAGTCCTTCCAATTTCTTCTTCATCTTCTTTTGTTGAAGGGTCTCTAGAGTATGCCTGACCTTTACTCTTTCCCTTTTGAATTCCAATGAAAGTCTTCATTCAATNTTTGTTGAAGGGTCTCTAGAGTATGCCTGACCTTTACTCTTTCCCTTTTGAATTCCAATGAAAGTCTTCATTCAATTATTTATGGCAGTCTCAGTTTAGAAATGAAATAAAAGCCAGGTCCTTCACTATTAAGAAGCAAGAGTACTGGGTTGGATCTACCAACCTACTGGTATGGGCAGTTTGTTTTTGCCATTGAAGGAAAGCACAGCATTATTTCTTGGGCCACCTGCAGGCCTTTNCCTACTGGTATGGGCAGTTTGTTTTTGCCATTGAAGGAAAGCACAGCATTATTTCTTGGGCCACCTGCAGGCCTTTCTTGATGGGTTTGACGTGGTGACAATGAAGGTGTACAGGCCCAGTATCCCTCTACAGACCAGGGAAACCGGGTCTTCTTGACGACGATTAATATCTTATTACTTTTGGGATCCTGAGGTCCGGGCTGGCAGCTCGATAACCTTTCAGGCCTTGGATGGTGGAGCCGGGCGGAGGGCTGTCCTTGATTTGGTGCTGACAGGCACAATATTTGAGTTAGCAAGCTGAGTGGTGTTGAATGAGAGCTGCCTGGCTACTAGCGTGCCAGTAAGCCGGGTGACTGCGGGTGAATCCAGTTTCAGGGGCGTGGTGGAAAGAGGCGACTCTGGTTTAGGTATGCTGCACCAGATGTCTCTTGATGTTGGTGCTGCAGGTACTGAATTCCAGCTGTGCGCGGGGACACACGTGGCCCATTGCAAAATGGCTGCTCCTTTGCGCTATTGTGTACACCCTGGGGGCGTTAGGCTCTGGTTAACAATCTCGCGTAGCCTGGGCACTTGCGATCTTGGCAGCCTTTTTCTGGCCCGCCTGGTATCGTGGTATTTAGGAAAATAGCTGCGGAACACAGCTAGGGCACTTCCAGTGAAGTTACATTAAATCTCAGAGGATAAAACCAATAGAAGAAAATAGATTATTACTATTTAATGGATGTAGTGGGTGACCTGGAGGTGCAGGCACAACCGTAATTGTTGTTTAAATTTACGTAGCAGCACGGGGGAGGAAGGATCTAGCATGGTCCGTCCAGGAATTAATCTAATCTTCCTGGGGTCGGTGCCTTGGGGTAGACCCCTGCTGGAGTCCTATCACTCGTTCGGCGTAGGAGCGTGCACTTCACGAGGGACGATACTTGGGCCTATAGCAGCTTGTGGAGAGGGCCTCCTGATTCCCCTCAGTGAGAAGTTGAGTGAGCGGCGCTACATGCCACTGACCTAAACTGCCCCTCTGGGTTCACAGCGTTTCCCACCTGAGAACTGTACAACTATCAGGTAAGCGGCGTGACTAGCTTGTAGCCTGAGAGTCGTAGTGACTTAACGTGTTGGTTCTCCTCAAGCCTCAGGAGCCTCAGAGAAAGGTTCTCCCTCCCCTCGCCGCAGTGGCGCTAGAGGACGGCACTAACCAGCCAGCAACCAAACTTTGACAAGAGGTGGGAGCATCCTTCTGTGGGAACATTGGTTTGACACTCTATTGCGGTGATAGTGCGTGCACCTAGAAGTAGATGATTGGATATTCACGTAGTAGGCAAAGCGGGGAACGGGATGTGAAAGCGAAAGAGAATGATCGGACCTAAAAGAGGTTACTTGGTAGACATATGTTTTATTCCGTTTGTAGAAATTTACAGGACATGTATCTCCGACCTGTGCCCGCTAACGTCTGATGGATGGGAGACCAAGTTTGCCAAGATGATTGCCGCAGGACGACAACGAGATTTGATTAACATTCAGGGCAAGAGAGACCCCTGTAACACCACATCTGGCGCGGACGAGGCACGTGGCTAACACTCGACGAAAGGAGAAGGTTCCGCGACAAGACCTTCTGCTCAATGTGTAGAGAAACACAAGTACTGGCAATCGTAACGTTCTACGTTAAGTTTAACTGTTACTTCTGAAGGCAAGGGCTACAGTAAGTGTGGCGAGATAGCGAGAGTTGCAGATGATGCTCCGGTCAGAACTGCTAGCGAACTGCCCTGTCTGGAGGGTATGCATAGGAATAAATACCCTCGAGAGGCAAGGCGAGCGAAGGGTGGCATGTAGCAGGCCGCAAGGAGCGGGAAACCTCTCCTGATGCGCGGCGAGTGTGCGCGTTTAGTACCTGCCGGCCAGGGCAAGGCAAGCGAGGGGGTGGGTCCACCCACTCAGACTGGAGCGCTGCTCCGTGCGGATTGCCGGCCTCCCAGGCAACAAGGAGTTGACTCGCTTGTGAATAGGAAAGGTACAGAGGCCAAATGAGCAGTGGCAGTTGGCGCTATGGTACATCAGGGGAGCACCAGAGGCTGAGGCTTGGACAGTTATTCGACAGCGCTCGAGACGCATCAGGTTCAAGGTGATAACATTCCACTGTGCTAAGTTGGGTAGCCTAGATAAAATTTGCTGTCATTGCAGTGTCCAATAGTACCCTACTCTCTTCCCAGCTCTTCGAGATAGGGTGTCATCTGACCTTGTTCCTCGGCCTGCAGAAACCAGTCATGGGTCATGCGTGCACGAGGTGCAGGGTCATGTGATGCATGTGCTACGTGTGTTTGGTGCGTCTGCACATGGTGTAGAATGCAGTGGAGATAGGCCCCCTCCCCCTGAAGTTAACAGCAAAAAGGGTTTTCTTATCAAGTAGGGCCTTTTATGATTTATTTTGCAGTGTACTCCTGTGCACGTCTTTGTAAATTAGAAAGTAAGGTTTTTATGTATTTATTTTGCAGTGCAGTTCTGTGCACGTTTCTGTGAATTAGTGTATTGTGTTTCCCTTACATTTCGAACACGCTTCATTCTCCAGGCACGTGGTTGGTACAGGGCCTCCAATTTCAGTACGGGCTAGTGTCTCTGCTTCCGACGGCCACTGAGCAGTCTCTCTTTGGAGCTCAAGCCGGATGGCTGCGTGCCATGTGGCCTGTGGGGGTCTCAACTTTGTCGCACCAATTCGTTAATTCTGTCGAGTAATTTACGCTCTAAACCTTTGCTATTTTCACACCACAGCCGGCCTGGACCTTCCATTGACTCGGAAGGCCCTTAAATAATAATATAGTCATAGGGCATTTCCTTGTGATGTGACTTACTGTACCTACCTCAGACTGGTTCACATAAGGTCTCATATACGTGTTTTTCGTGCAGCAAAGCTTTCGTACTGTTCCGTAATATTGCTTCCGAGTTTGTGTAGTGCCCTGCACATTTCACCGTCAATCTAATACGTAATAAATGCCAGATGGCTCTGGATATGACAATCACATGGTCCCACTATGTTTAATTGACCAGCCTCCTTGTACTTGAGTTTGGCATGCTCCATGGCCTACAACGGAGCAGAAGAATATTAATCAGCGTTTGGGTGTTTTANGCATGCTCCATGGCCTACAACGGAGCAGAAGAATATTAATCAGCGTTTGGGTGTTTTACCACGTGGTGATGTAACGACCCGGGTACACTCTGCTTATTGCATGGCCGTGCAAGAAATCACGGCCCGATGGCCTGGGACTACATCTGCATCTCTACTTCCATATGCCTTCTTACCAATTAACCCCGGTAACAAGAGATATACTGTAGCTTATCTCTCCTTCCTTTTTTCAGTATATTCAGCCTTGCTATGGCGTGGGGCTTTCCTTCCTGTTTACTCTTTGTCATACTCATATCTGCATAGTTTTAGGTTTCATTAACCCTATAAACATTTTTAATGGGAACTTTGGTGCCTCCCCATTTATTACATTTTTAGGTGTTGTTAGGCCTGCTTAGTTTGTTTGACAGTTTGCATGCTTATGCAATAAGTTGTAGTTGTCAAAATTGTATTAAATTTCTGGTAACAAAGTTTACAAATACAGTTTCATAAAACATCACTGTTTTTACAAAATGCATATGCTAGCCATTTTATGCACACTTTTCACTTGACAACATTACACTACTCTTTTGACTTAGCAAATACTAAGAAATTTGCACCTTTTACCCTTTCCAAAATATTCATTATAAAATTTGTTGTAGCAAACATACAATGAAATTCTTTTAAAGAAAAGGAATTTCAACATGAGTGTCACCAAAATTCTTTCCAAGCGGGGGGATAGAAATCAGAATAAGTTTCCTAAAGAGGAGTGTGAGATATACAACTCGATTTAATGCACAATAAAAGCAACAAATATCTGTGATGTGTCATATGAATAAATTAATTTATCTTTGGAAATATACACTTTAATATGACAAGATTTTGTGTTTTTATTTTTCCAAATGCTCTATGAAGTTAACAAAAATGCATATTAAAACCTATATTCACATAAAATTTGTAGTATGAAGCATTAAAAAAAAAATGTAATAAAAATTTCTTTAAAATTTAAATTCAAATTTATTAAAAATAAAATAACTGACACATTCAAAAACAATAATCATTTATAAACAATTGTTCTATTGGAACTCTCACATAACGGCCGCCCCTTATAACTTCTTGCCCCTCAGATAGTCACAGTTTACCAAGAAAAAAGGTTTGGGACTAGTTTCTACCAATAAGAATAATTGCTTGCCTAGGTAAGTGATTCACAGTGCTACTTCTTCCCTCCCATTGATGAGTGAGTGACTATGGTAGGAATGGTAATGTTAGTTGCATGATGCTGATAGAAAAAAAACATATCAGTTACCAGAGTGGAGTGAGAGGATAGCTTTCAAGCTGGTCTGTCAGCATGCCACAGAGTGAGTCAACAAACATTTCAAGTTTTTGTTAATAGTTATTCCTTTTGTTTTAAACATATNTGTCAGCATGCCACAGAGTGAGTCAACAAACATTTCAAGTTTTTGTTAATAGTTATTCCTTTTGTTTTAAACATACGTTCTGAAAACAGTTATTAAATTTGAAAACTAAGTAATGACAAGTTGACTATATCTATGCATATTACTGCTGAAGGTGTGACGTGCCATGAGATCAAGAGGTTTTCATCCATAAATATGTCCTATGATTGTATGTATACCCGTCGACCTCGACAGTTCCGGTACGTCGTGAGTGAGTGAGAAAAGAGATTTGAGCAGAACTTCTCATCAAAGTCTTGAGAGCCAATGAGGGTGAAGTGAGGTGGTAGCATCGTTGTCCGGCGGGTTGTTTGTTATATGTCGCGTGGTGCCACGCAGGCAGCAAGAGAAAGTGCTTCGCCGGGAGGCAAAATGGCTCAAGTCACAAAATAATGCCCACCCATATCAGAGATCCAAACTTTTTTTCTGTTTATTTTGAGTATATAAGATACAGGTTGCTAGCAATAAAACCCCTAAACGTGCGTATACTGAAGTTTTGTCTGGCATCCGTGTTCATTCACTTCTGTTTGCCTTTGTCATCATGCACATGTACGGCTATGCTATCAAATTCTGTACAGAGATTAGTCCACGTCCATCGATGTCTAAATGCTTCCATCACAGTTTAAACTGAATGTTTATGTATTAAATGTAAATTCTCATAAAAGTTGTGTTTTGAATATGACTTCAATTTAATCATAAATTCCCTAGAATAGTATTTTATTTATTGATAAAAAAAGTTTTGTTTTATCAACAGGCAAAATAATTTTGCAACAGTAAACTAATACAATTAAATATACTCTGTATTTCTGCCTCAGGTTTGTACGCGAATGCTTCACAATCTCGTTGCTGGAATAGCTCGTGAGTCATGTGTCGTGCATCAATGAGTTCTGTCATAGTTGAACATCACAAACACGACCAAGTGCCAAAGCATGTAATTTTAGCGGCTTAGCAACAAAAAATTATTGATTCGCGAGACACGATATCTGATTTTTATAACCTAAAAGCACAGTGACTTAACTTGCTCATTGTCTGCTGTGAAAAAACTTGACTCAAATGACGAGTTGATCTTTGTTGACTCGACTCGACTCAAGTTTTCAAGTATCGACCCATCGCTAGCTGACCTAGTTTGTTGTACGTACTTTATAAAACTAAACTCAGCCAAGCTAAACCCACACCAACAAATATATACATATTTGTGATAAAATAATCCCACTAGCAACTTTCATGATGGTTCTACTCTCACTACAGAGCGCATCTTTCAATAATGTTGAGTGATCAATCAGCAAAATCTCCGACACCTACATTGTGTTATTTTCATATAGAACAGATTCAGTGCTAGATGCTTGTTCCAGGTTCAGCACTGTACAAAGTATTCTAGGACCTTCCCATAATCAGCATGACTGACTGTGTGAGGAAGCTCTCCACAGATCAGCCCCAGTGAGACTCACACACAGCATCATGGCTGATCTGTGGCTCAGGACATTAACAATAAGTTACACAGGAATTTGGCTTATTGGTTATTTCCTGCAACAATAATAATTCCTCATAATGTACCAGTTGTGCCAGGTTTAAAGTTACTGCTGTAGAAACGATGCCCGTCAAAAATGTATTTACTACAGGACTGTCCACTGTACCCGAGCCATACAACGCAAGGCATCCTATTGCAAGGGTGGCTAACATGCTTCACATTAAAAATTAGGGTTGCACAACATCGCGAAACTCAATAAAATTTTTGAGAAATACGGCATTCTCAAACAGCAAGCGAGAAAATTAATTTTCTTGAAAAAACAAGAAATTTTTCATGCCAACAAAATTTCTTACCATGTGATAAGCAGTTACCATTATTTGTTTGTTGAATACACAAGTGTGCAACGAAGGCACTATATTTCATTTTCAAGGCACTCCACGCACGTCTTTAACCAACGTGTTGTAACGTGGCATGCGCACAGTTACAGCTGGCTTTAAGTTGCCACTGCTAGCTCAGAGGTAGTACACGAGACTCTTTAAAATGGACACCAATTNACAGTTACAGCTGGCTTTAAGTTGCCACTGCTAGCTCAGAGGTAGTACACGAGACTCTTTAAAATGGACACCAATTAAATATTAAATAAAGTCAAGTTCCGGTGTATTTGTTCTATACTTTTATTTACCATTTTAGTGACACAGTTNACAGTTACAGCTGGCTTTAAGTTGCCACTGCTAGCTCAGAGGTAGTACACGAGACTCTTTAAAATGGACACCAATAAAATATTAAATAAAGTCAAGTTCCGGTGTATTTGTTCTATACTTTTATTTACCATTTTAGTGACACAGTTCACATANATATTAAATAAAGTCAAGTTCCGGTGTATTTGTTCTATACTTTTATTTACCATTTTAGTGACACAGTTCACATACAAAGTTCAGGTATGCATAGTACAAACTGTTCACAGAAAATTAGACAAGTGCAGAAAAGTGCAGAAAAGCGCTATAGTCGTTTACGAATTATCTCATTCCTTAAAAACTTGCATCGTAAGAAGAAGTTACGAAGGCAGGAAGGATGTTCGTTCCCTCCTGGCACCCTAGCGACCTCCCACACCGGCGGAAATAATTTAATAGAATTGAATAGTTCAAGCTGAAAAGAAATGAAGTGAAAACAGATTTAGCGGTCGCGGGTGCTTGCCGGTATGTCTTCTCTGACGGTTGGTTACTCTTTCTTTTTTTGGGCGATAGACACCCCGAGTATTTATTCTGCGGGCCTATCGCCCCCTTCTCCTAAGATAAGGGCACGGTAGCCGGCATCTGCCAGCAGCGTCATCCAAACTGCGCTGTGTCCCGCTTAACTGCGCCGTCAACATTCAGATAAACAAACTTCTCGTACAAAACTTGTCGACGCAGTCTGAAAGTTTCTAAATAATGCTGACGCTTACTGAAAACTACGACGTTCGAAAGAAACTGCAAACGTATGCCCGATAAACGTACTATCACAGTAAAATGAACCACCATGGCTTTTAATTTCAAACCCGATAAAACTATTACGAAGCTTAGCAAAACGAAAGAAAATGAAACACGTGTCCCGAAAATTAAGAATACTGCGTCATTAGTGTTCAAGCAGAAAGCAAGCTTCCAACAAAACAAACATTCTAGAGTGAGAGCCAGTGCTTTATATAGCAAGAGATACTATAATGAATACCGTGCAATTAACCAAACAGTTATTAGTATCATTTCATTGCCCAGTGATATAACGATAAATTACGCACTAAAGGCACTGATCAGAAGGCCTTCACCTAACCAACAAACAAGTCGCAGACTTGCTAAGTCGTTTGCTGATACAAGAAGTAAATTTCACATCATGATATTAACGTAGGCAAGTATTTTAAAACATAAAGGGAACGCCCGTATAAGTAAATCATGTACCCTATTTTTCTTTTCAGAAACACCGACCAGTAAGTTTACAATAAAAAAACAAACTATGAGCGTCATGAGGAATGAAAGGTTACTGCCTACTGCGCAAGCGCGGTTTTAAAAAACACTGCTCTCTTTAGTAGAAACGAAATGGAATAATTAGTGTATCTCTGGAACTAACCAAATTTAGCAATTAACAACCAACTTTTTTTTTGTGAACAGTGCATTTCTGCGTATTGTGAATCAAGTGGCCAATACAGTAAGTGTATTTTTGCGATTGAATCTGTAGCGAATTTGGTAAAACTGGTGTTTTGGCACTCGTGGTTTCTCTGCTCTTTGTAAGCTCAGTTCACGATAGAAAACATGTACATAACGAATGTATACGTATCAAAATACAAGTAGGTACACATTATGATGTGGTTCATGTTCATAATGTATGTAAACAGCCCCTACGTACATGATGACGATGAACTGTGTTATACATACTTTAATTTTGATATGCACATCTGGTCTACTGAGGCATCTTCTCAGCACCCAGTAATCAAAAATGAATTTGATGAACTTCAAAACAAAAACGTAACTCACTGCAGACTGGGCCTGCAAGTGGATCTAGAGAACCCAGTCCTAAACAGTTAAAAATGGAGGATACATTCAAATGGTCCTCCACTCATGTGAAGGCTACAGCAATCACAAATTCTATTGAGGAATGGCTGGCTGATGCTATATTGGCAAACAACACAGTCGAAAGCAAATAGTTTATTAAAGTTCTTAATACTGCACAGCCCCTGTACAAAGTACGATACAGAACTACATTTCCCACCTTGTACCTCAAAGGGAAGGAGAATGTAAACAAGAAAGTGGAAGAAGCTCTGGCAAATGTAATTACCATTTCTTTCACTTGCGATTTGTGGACCTCTGCCGCAAAAGATGCTTTCATGGCAGTAACATGTCACTTCATCAACCATTTCACTCTAAAGAGCTTTTATGTCGGGAGTTACCATTTTCCAGGGGGCCATACTGGCACTGCAATTCTCGAAAAATTGTTTTCAGTTATGACAGACTGGAACATTGTAAAACTTAAAGATAAAAATGTCTTCATGTACGCTGTTACAGACAATGTGAGAAACGTATAACATGATTTGTCACTTTGCAGAGTGGAACTTACTCAAATACAATGTTTTGCACATACTCTGCAATTAACACTAAATGATGCACTGAAGGAAGCACATGGCATGGGCAACATGTTGAAGAAGGCTAGGGCAGTTGTTGGCCGTTACAAGCAGAGTTCAAGTGCTACTGAACAACTGCACAAAATTCAAAATGAACTTGGGTCACCATCACTTAATTTAATTCAAGATTGTTCAACCAGATGGTTACTGGAAAATAAAGATGCTCTTGCATTTAATTTGGCAACTCTAAACATTGATAATTAGACAGTTTNCAGATGGTTACTGGAAAATAAAGATGCTCTTGCATTTAATTTGGCAACTCTAAACATTGATAATTAGACAGTTTGCGAATGGCAACTGGTTCACGGCTACGTTGAAATTCTGAGACCATTATATGAAGCAACAACTCAGTTGTGTTTTGACCAGTCTCCTTCAGCATCTATGGTCATACCTATTTTATTTTCAATGACACAGTATCTCGCAAGTTCCATTNTTTTGACCAGTCTCCTTCAGCATCTATGGTCATACCTATTTTATTTTCAATGACACAGTATCTCGCAAGTTCCATTGACAAGAACAAGGGAGTAATGGGGTCTGGCATTGTTTTTGCAAGAGCGCTGCTTCAAGCTTCGAAGGCTAGGTTCCCTCCGTACGAGCGAAGTGAGCCNGGTCTGGCATTGTTTTTGCAAGAGCGCTGCTTCAAGCTTCGAAGGCTAGGTTCCCTCCGTACGAGCGAAGTGAGCTGTACCACATTGCCATGCTGGTAGACCCATGATACAAGCATGTTGTTGTACCCAACGACCAAACCAGGTGAGCTAGAGTTACTGTATCATGTTGAATCACTTCAGANGATACAAGCATGTTGTTGTACCCAACGACCAAACCAGGTGAGCTAGAGTTACTGTATCATGTTGAATCACTTCAGAAGTGTTTTGTCATACAAGTCTAACAGCCTCAATTTTAGATTAATCATATTCACTTATACGTTAAACAAATTTTATTGCCTGTCTTCAATACTGGATGACCTTCAAAACCTGGCATACTTAATGTAGGCTGCTGAACAAAGCTGATGCCCAACATAAAATGCTTTGTATGCTGTTTGAGAATTTATTTATGCATGTGCAATTTACTACACACTTAATTTAAATGACAAAAATTTCTTTGCTTTAGAAAAACNTGAGAATTTATTTATGCATGTGCAATTTACTACACACTTAATTTAAATGACAAAAATTTCTTTGCTTTAGAAAAACCTCAACTCCAGGATAACAGTTTGTGTCTCTGGAGTGCATTTGACAATATGGCACATCAGTCAGAAGCAAATGACGATGTTGAAGTGAGTGACAGTCTTTTTTCGTCACATATTTCAAGAGAGGGTGACACCTTAAAGTGGTTAAAGGAAAAGAAGAAGCATCCTTTATCCTCACTTGTGCNTCACATATTTCAAGAGAGGGTGACACCTTAAAGTGGTTAAAGGAAAAGAAGAAGCATCCTTTATCCTCACTTGTGCAACATTGCTAAGGAACGTCTCAGTATTCCTGCAACAGAGGCCGGCAGTGAGCGAGTTTCCTCAGGAGCTGGGAACACGGTGCACTACAGAAGAGAACTCTCGCCACAGAACAACAGTGCACTACAGAAGAGAACTCTCGCCACAGAACAACAGTGCACTACAGAAGAGAACTCTCGCCACAGAACAACAGTGCACTACAGAAGAGAACTCTCGCCACAGAACAACAGTGCACTACAGAAGAGAACTCTCGCCACAGAACAACAGTGCACTACAGAAGAGAACTCTCGCCACAGAACAACAGTGCACTACAGAAGAGAACTCTTGCCACAGAACATGTTGAAGAACTTGTTTTTTTACAAACCAAAAAAGGCTTTAAACGAAATACCAATGAAAGTACATACTGTATATGTTTTTTGACACAATGTGGACTACTGTATTTATGACCTAGACTATACGTATCATATTAGTGTTGCAGAGTTTTGTAATTTGGTGTCGATACTACTTCCGGACAGGTAAAGTTTTGCTTGTTTAGTGTTTAATTTAGTGAGTGCTTATATTAGGTAGCATAAAATGCAAACAGTCCACTTGTCATTTGAACGTATGTTTAAAATTTAATCATATGCTAGGAAATCACATGATTTTTATAAATAAAGGCTGGTCACAAATATGTTAGTTAACTGAAAATTTCTCATTATCGCCTCAATTGTCGCAAGAAAATTTTTTAACTGTCAAAAATTTCTTGAAGCCCAGATCTCATTCTTGCACAACCCTATTAAAATGTTAACTCAACCAAGAGGAAGAAATGAATGGCCTACACAATTGCTCAAGGAGCAACATAGGATTGCAGTAGAAGACCAGCTGTGACAGTAGTGAGTGTATAACTAACTACAGAGTGCATTCTGTCTGCAACTGGTGCATCACAGCATGAAGCACACTTGCCTACTATAACTATAGTGTAATGCTGCTTACACCTTTCACTACTCACGCTACAGGCACACTATTATCATTGTATACAACAAGTCACTCGACCTTTTACTGAATGTATACAAAAAAGTTTTCAAGTTCAGACTTACAGACAACTTTCCTGCATAAACACTTAGCTAATTAACCACCCATTCACTAAAACATGCAAAAATAAATTTAGGCACAGTAAAAGTCAAAGTTTGTGTTTTATTTTGCATGGATGAAACACAGAGAGGGAAACAATAACAAGAACTTCTCTAAACCATTTGGTTAGCAACTTGATACTCAGAAGTGTTTTATATCTGCTGATGGTCTGACCAACACCTTGCCGTGCGAGCGTGGACACCTTGGCCGGTACAGCCGCCAAGAGTCCCAACAAGCAGAAGCCAGGAGAGCATTAAATATCACACTGGGGTTTCTAGTTACTTGGTTTGGCTCAGAACGTAAAGACAATAGGATATCCTGATTATGGCCAGTTCTGAACCACTTTGTGACTAACTCTGATGCTAATACGAGTCTGTACCGGGCTCCACTCACCTGCTCGCACTTTGATGCTGAGGTTCTCGCGGATCAGCGCAAACAACGTGGTGGAGAAGTTCACNGGCTCCACTCACCTGCTCGCACTTTGATGCTGAGGTTCTCGCGGATCAGCGCAAACAACGTGGTGGAGAAGTTCACCTTTCCATCTGCATCTAGAGGCATGTTCATGCGGATGAGCTTCTTGTACGCCAGCCGATTGGGGCACTTGTTGCCGAAGCCCAGCGGAGGGTCCATGTTCTTCAACATGTCGTACATCTCGGAGCACAGTATTTTACCCCTGACAAGTTATAAACCAATCACTCACTAACAAGCTATCCAAGTAAGTCGTTTAAAAATTTTCATTTAAATTAATTCTACACAATAACTTTAAAAGTTAAATTTTGCTGTTTTAATATTGTGTACATAATATGAACTTCAATGCATGTTCCTGAACCCACATTGTTTTGTATAGAAGTTTTCTGAACCTACAGTACGTGACAAAGCTAGCTAAATTGATTTTATGTTACACCATACGCAAATATTTTGTTTTACAGTATACAGTTTTCACAATGTCATTTTAACTTAAAACCATTCATTTTATGCAATACACCAATACACTAAAATTACTGCCTTAAACGTTGCTGGAAACGTGAAGAAATGTTGTACAGGTAAAAATATTTTGCAATTACATACAACTGTATTAGGCTAGAAAGCACAATTTTTTTCTACTTTTGAAAACATTATAATTGTTTCNTTTTGCAATTACATACAACTGTATTAGGCTAGAAAGCACAATTATTTTCTACTTTTGAAAACATTATAATTGTTTTATAAATGAAGTATCTGTTCACAAGGAATGAAAACAACTGCATAAAATATATTCACTCACGTAGCGTTTGGGTCATANATAAATGAAGTATCTGTTCACAAGGAATGAAAACAACTGCATAAAATATATTCACTCACGTAGCGTTTGGGTCATACTCAGCCCATATCCTGACGAACTCATCCAGGTGATGCGCACCAAGAATGGACGAGTCCCGAGTCAGGTAGTCGAAGTTGTCCATGATAACGGCCACAAACAAATTCAACATCTGCAAGGAACCGGAACCATAATGTACAACTCTAACAACTACCAACTGATAACACTTCTACACTTTCAGCTTGGTCAGTATACAAGTTCACTCCATGACAGATAAGGACAAAGGTTTGTGCATATGAACAATTTGACTAACACTACTGTTAGTTGGCAGGTTTTCTTGGCGATTCCAATGTACGCTACAACTTTCATAGCTACTTCATCCTAGGGTCTCAGTTTACTTCATTGGAAGACCAAAGGTCCCAAATTAAATTTCTGACCAGGTCAGGGATTTACGAGGTGTGAAAAATTTCCTTCCTAGGTTGACTGCTAGATGGAGTATTGCACTTTATATTTGTATTGCAGAAGGGAACGACAAACTATTGCATGCATCATCCTGCCCATTCAGTCTAAAGAACAACGTATTTTTCGTCATGCTAGAGCCTTCAACCTGAAAGAATCATTCATCACCTTCCAAATAAAATGCTGTGTCTTAAAATACTTAGGTCACCATTGGGTTAGATGCTAACAAGTTTAGCCCAGGAAATGACACATTTAGGAATATAGCACGCTCTACCAGAAAATGTTAAACTTTCTAAACGAAATACAACATATTGAAACAGGTGCTTCTAATCCACAATACTTTTTGTAATGACACAAGTTTTATGCCCAGAGCTGTATATATGGCTAATTTTCACAGGCAAAACTTGTCCCTCCCNAAGCTGTATATATGGCTAATTTTCACAGACAAATCTTGTCCCTCCCTTACACTTAGTCAAATAAAAGAATGTATGTAAATACGCAGCTACTACTCTGATAACCTATCTTGATGTAACCACATTTAAAAACAGAACCGTGGATTAATATCAAGTGTGATGAAAGGTTATGTAAGAAGTCNAAACGAAATACAACATATTGAAACAGGTGCTTCTAATCCACAATACTTTTTGTAATGACACAAGTTTTATGCCCAGAGCTGTATATATGGCTAATTTTCACAGGCAAAACTTGTCCCTCCCTTACACTTAGTCAAATAAAAGAATGTATGTAAATACGCAGCTACTACTCTGATAATCTATCTTGATGTAACCACATTTAAAAACAGAACCGTGGATTAATATCAAGTGTGATGAAAGGTTATGTAAGAAGTCNCTATCTTGATGTAACCACATTTAAAAACAGAACCGTGGATTAATATCAAGTGTGATGAAAGGTTATGTAAGAAGTCGTAAATACATATCCAGTGTTGTTTTGACATGTGGAGAAATGCTTTTACATATCACTGTACCTACTTGCTTAGTGGAAATGTCATGGTTCTCAGTACACGATCAAACTGGCTGTAATATAACATATAAATAAGAAGGATAAAGCACAAAAGTACTGCAAGGAAAGAAACGTTAGTGTTAATGAGTTCCATTTATTGCCCGTAAGTCAATGAAGCTAGTAAAATTAGCTCAAAATAGGATCAAACTTCAAACCAAGACCTTTAGGAATGAAATGCCAGGGAAGTAAGCAGCAGAATTAAACCCAAATAAGTGTCACTGGCCAAGTTCTGTCCAACAGGGAGTGTATGGACAACATNATGGAGCATGAGGGACCAGCAGCAATTTTTGGTGGCAGTTTTGATAGGCGTCTTACTACAAGTCTCTTTTTGTGGAATTTATTTGCTCACCAGATGATGTTTGCTGTGATTGTGGTCCGTAGCTAAATGTAGGACATTTGTAAACTCCCACAGTCCGTTGACTACGATGGCTAGGGGCAGAGTGTGAAAACAGCATTTGTTGGCAAATTATATAATTTCTTGTAAAGTGGATAACACCCCTGTGGAGGAAGTTGTGTATGTGAAGTTTGCTTTTGTCCCAGGAGACATAGAATGGACCACTCAGTGACATGGTGTTTAATCTGTATCACAGATAAGCACAGAGGCACCAGTTGTGGGAGGGAGACCTTTGGAAGTAGATCATGGAGGAGCGCAAGTGATAAGTAGTGCACACCATCATGCACTTACTACATGTCCCACTCCAAGGTCACTCAGCACCCATTTCCTGGATGACTCGAACACCAGACCCATCTTCCTGTTGTCCTGCTGAGCCTGGATGGAAGAGGCAGCAGGTTGGGGCACTAAGGGACAAAGGAGAAACTAAGATAAGACAATCCTTATAGTATGAGGATCAGAACTGCGCTTCATTGCATCATGTCTCAGACTTTAGCACAGCGAGTATGAAGGCCAGATCTGTTTTTAAACATGCCCCATTCCAGACTCCCCAAGCATCACATATGGCCAGTGGGGAGACATGAGAATAGGAATAAGTAACTGAAGTCGTGTAGATCTGGATAAGCCAATTTTTAGACTGTGGTAGGCACGTGGTCGGAAACCACGCTATGGGACGTTGCCGACTGCTGAACGTAACTGAAGGCACGCTCAGGTGTCCTCGGCAATGCATGTGAGGGGGAGTTATCCAAGGAGACATGAGGCACTGGTAAACAGGCGGACATGCACCCACGAGCGCGAGGACGCAAGCAATGCGGCCAGCGATCTGGCCCCGCGAACAAGATCTGCCCAGCAGAATGTGGTCAGCCACATGGGTGTGACGACAATGTAGATGGCCAAGGGACACGAACTTGCTAATGGACGGAGGTCTGGAATGGAGTGCGTGTACGTGTGGGCAGGCCAAGTGGAGCATCGTGGCAGTCAAGCACATAGAACTATCCATCTATAGAAGAGTAAGTGCACAGTGTGAAGACAGATTGAGGCAATATGGTGTACCTTGGGAAGAGTGACCAGACAGCGCAAGCAAACAGCTATGCGGGAATGCATGTAAATGGTGGGGATAAGGAAGAGATTCGATACCCCCTGTGGGGATTTCGCCAGATGACTGGTACACCGATTCGTGGACAAGGTCAACATGTGGTGCCACATCCAGTTTTACAGAAGGGGCAGAAGGATTCCGAGGTGGTAGAAGGCTTCAAAGCCAGGAGGATCCATTTGTTCTGAAGAATTCACCCAGGGAAGATGTTGGAAGTGGTGTTACTGACAGCGAATGAACTGGTGCGTAAAGAACTGGCCGTTCCTAAGATTGCTCCACAATGCTCCACTGGAGGAATATGTCAAACAAACTATGGCAACAGAAGACAGCCTGTGCAAGTTATTGATGTGAGCTACACCAGACTGTAGCTGTGGAACCACCGCCACCCCACTGGCCCAGCTGCTCAATGATCACTCGAGGCAGGACCAGCCCCACAACTACCTCAGGGGCAAGGGTCATGCGACCTGGAAGAGGAGAGCGTGCCACAATGTTGAATATTGCCCAGCACACATCTACTATTGGCAGTGGGTGTCTCCTAACTGGCCCACACGACAGAACCAGCCAGGAAACAGGGTGTGAGGAGAGAGCCTCACCCCACCCCCCTGTGGCGGATGTGCATCAACTGACCGCAGGCCAAAACTGACTCTTGAGGATCCCAGCGCAGGAGAATGGGCGACAGATCGCAGTAACTTTGATTGAAACCGGAGCAGAAACATGTTCGTCCATCATGCTTGGTGGTAGCAGACGACGTATGATCACAACACGGAATTGTAGAGCTGGCCACACAGCGTGGGCAGGAACACATTGTGGGACAGATGGAGGTACAAGTCAGGCAATGCAATCAGCTATTATCTACTTCATCTGTAATGGCTGAAGGTCTGCTGGAAGATTTAAGTGTTGGGCCAACCCCTGGCTTGCCAACCAGGACACGATGCACATCCACTTGGGAAGGATACAGTGAGAGACAGCATACAGCAATGGGCAGCAACCACCGGGGGACGGACAGCATCAGCCTGGACTTCACTCTTGACGTCCCAGGGACTCATCAGGGTGCAGTGCAGCACATCTTACGCCGGCAACAGGAAGTGTTTGTAGCAGAGGACCCACTGCAACTAACCACAGTGGACAGGAACTGGATTACCACCACCCAAAACCAGCTGATCTACATCCGACCATGTGCTCACGGCCTATGAGAGCGACGTGAGAAACATAAGCAGGTACGTGAAATATTAAAGGATGTTGTAATTAAGCTATCGCAGAGTGGGTATAACTCCCGCATGGCCCTGGCAAAGAAAAATGACGGTATATGGAGATTCTATATTGACTTTTGGCTGGTAAATAAGGTCACTGTAAACCAGTTGCCTCTGTTGATAAGTGTTGACGATGCTGTTATGGGGATTGGGGAGGCGCAAGTGTTTACCACATTTGATCTTAAGTCCAGTACTGGTAAATCATGGTGTACTCTGAGGACCGTAAGAAAACCATGTTTATTGTACCAGACAGATGGAGATTCTGATTCTGAGCAATGTTTTTTGGTCCAAAATATGATGGTGAAAACATTGGAGGGTTACGTAGGACAGTTTGTCATGGCTTATTTAGAAGGCATTACTGTGTGGCCCGCGAACTGTGATGACGATCTCGGCCACTTGGACTTAGTTTTAAAGCGACTGGTTACGCACAGATTGTCATGTGCTCCCCAGAAATGTCACATAGATTTACCACAGTTCCTAGGCCATAAGGAAGATGACATGGGACACAAGCTGCACCCAAAACAACTGCAGAAAATCACAGAAAACCCACTTCACCCCAGACTAGGAAGATGCTACAGAGGTTCATTGGTTTGGTTAACTGGTTGTGTCAAACCTCGCTACCATCACAAGACTTGTCACCGCAGCACTGGTATAGGTGGAGCCTACAGGCCCAGCATGCATTCAAAGACATGAAGCACGCATTTACTCAATGTTACGAAGCCTTTGCCTGAGTAGCACCTCAAGGATAATCAGAATTTTAGTCGTTTCCCAGTCTTTGTGGTAACACTGTTCCATAGCTTACGAACATCACCATATTCAACTCCAGCTGCAGTCCTCTTTGCTCAGACACCCCCTGGCACCACATCCTTATGTCATCCACTTTTATACAGTCTATTAGAACATGTTCCAATGTTTCACTGACTCCACATGCATCACATAATAGGGAAGTGACTAAGCCAAGACTATGCAGCCTGGCCTTGAAATTTCTGTGCCTGGTGTATAATTGGATACTGCAGTGGTTCACAGTAATCCACTTTCTCTTCATTCTGTCAGCAATGCTGGCCAGAAGTTCATACAAAGTTCTTCATTTTACAGAATAATCCCATCTTCCTTGCCAAATCGTCACGATGCCTTGCCTGACGTCCTTTATTTGTACAAGGGAAATTCTTCCCATTCTCGAGCACTCTGTAACAAGTCCTCTCTCTCGCACCGCAAATCCACAGGCAGGACACTTGCCAGTACGGGGAGTGACTCATCAGAGACAGTCTGCCTGTACCTTAGTAGAACATGCGAGCACCAAGTCCAGGCTGCAGAAAAGCGCTATCGCAGTAATGAGTAGGAGTGCCTGGTGGTGTTGCGGGCCGTGACGAAGTACCGGCATCGCACGGAAGGCAAGTCTTTTACATTGCGGATGGACAACCTGGCACTGACATGGCCACAGACCATCCACGGGTACAGGATAAAATTAATCAGATGGGCATTGTTCTTACAATCATTTGATTTTGAAGTTGGAAACAAGGAGGGGATGAAGAACCACCTACCTGACATGCTGTCCCACGATCCCAATCCGGACAAGGCTATACAGAACGAGGATAACGTAGAGACCCAATCTGCTCCAGAATAAGTGTGCAGTATGATAGGTTACAGCAGACATGGTGTAGCCATAACAGCACTGTGCCAAAAAGAGTGTGTTAGTGTATGCATAGTCTCTGGTTCTCTCGCAGCCATGTGGGCCAACATACACCTGAGAAAGTGCAGTACCTTGGAGATGAACATTGGAACCCTGAATTTTCCTTTTAAAGAGTTGGAGAAAATCCACAAGGAACAGTGGTTGAACACTATCCCTGTTAATTTGAGGAACTGACTGAGCTAATGATAATTTTTAATAGTTTCTGATTATAGATTTCAAATAAACAAATTTTTGTTTCACAATATACGTGAGGGACCTACCTACAACCAACCCACCAGTTAAGTCACAGATCATCCCTGAAGTATGTCAATTTTAATCCTAGCTATGAACATATTTTACAGGAGAATAGATTACTTCAATAGGTGGTTGACGGCTAAATGAAAATTTTGAATGTAGGCCTTAGTTTTTCTTGTTTTTGTTCACTGGGTATCCTTCTTCCACATCTAAATCTCTTAATGTTGTCATGGTAATAATCAATTGTATCTACGCATTGTAATTGTGTTACGGTATACTGAACATTTTTACAAAAACAAAATGTGTTATAAGCATGACGGTTCCTACTTTAGTGTGTTCAAAAATAAACAAATTTCAGGAGGGACTATTTTATATATATATATATA